>PVIH01007773.1:11072-97499 GCA_004025045.1 Sigmodon hispidus
TTTTTTTTTTTTTTTTTTTTTTTTTTTTTTTTTTTTTTTTTTTTTTTTTTTTTTTTTTTTACATGTGTGGGTGGCCCAAATGTTCATTCAGAACTTGGACTGCATCTTGATGGATTGTTCCTGAGATGAATGTGAAATATCCTTCTCCATCTCTGTTGATTAATTTTAGTTTAAAGTCTATTTTGTTAGATATTAGGATAGCTACACCATTTGATTAGAAAGTCTTTTCCCAGCTCTTTCTTCTGAGGCAATGTCTGTCTTTGAAGTTAAGATGTCTTTCTTGTATGCAGCAGAAGGATGGATTCCGTTTTTGTATTCATTGTTAACTGTGTTTTTTTATGGGCAAATTGAGTCCATTAATATTATGGGATATTAATGACCAGTGAATGTTAATTCCTGTTATTGTTTTGGTGGTAGTGTGGGTGTATTTCCCTTCTTTGGGATTTGCTGGTGGAAGATTATCTATTGCCTGTGTTTTTGTGTGTGCAGCTAACTTCCTTGGGTTGGAGCTTTCCTTGTAGGCTTTCTGTAGGACTGGGATTATGGATAGGTATTGTTTAAATTTGATTTTGTCATGGATTATCTTGTTTTCTCTGCCTATGGTGATTGAAAGTTTTGCTGGGTATAGTAATCTGGGCTGCCATTGTGGTCTCTTAGTATCTGCATAATGTCTGTCCAGAACCTTCTAGCTTTCAGAGTCTCAGTTGAGAAGCTGGGAGGTATTCTCATGGGTCTGCCTTCTGCCTTCATAAGTTACTTGGCCTTTTTTCTTTGCAGCTCTTCATACTCTCTTTATTCTGTATGTTTAGTGGTTTGATTAGTATATGGTGAGGGAACTTTTTTTTTTTTGTCCAGGCTGTTTTTGGTTGTGTAAGCTTCGTCTTCATAGGCATTTCCTTCCTTAGGTTGGGAAAGTGTTCTATGGTTTTGTTGAATTGTAGTCTTTTAGAACTTGGGATGCATTATTCCAGGCTCTTCTGGCGTTCAGTGTTTCCATTGAGAAATCTGCTGTTATTTTGATGTGTGTTCTTTTATATATGACTTGCATTTCTTCTTTTATGGTTTTTAGTACACTGACTTTATTGTATATACCTAGTGTTTTTACTAAGATATTCTATGGGAATTTTCTTTTCTGACCTATTATATGAATTCTATTTAGTAATATAATAAAAACCCAAAGCCAGATAGATATTGGGGAAAGCTGGAATTTCAGAGAGACAGAAAAAATAGACCACAGCCAATTCTCACCCAGCCAACTTTTCAGGGTAAGTCCTATCTTCGTAGTCACTCAGACAGAATATCTGAACTTCTTCCTTCTTCTGTCAAGTATTTTTTTCCCTGTCTAGATACTTTACTTCCTGGTTCAACTTTCCTAGAGCTAGGATTAAAGGTGTGAGCTACCACTGCCTAGGACTTGAACTCAGAGATCCAGACTATGTGGATCCAGTGATGATGGGATTAAAGGCGTGAGTCACCACTCCCCGACTTCATAGCTTGGCTGTGGGTGACTCTGTCCTCTGATATCCCATACTATTTTTATTAAATATATAATATATCACTACACTGCTCTTCTCTGGTGTTCTGTGTGCTTCTTATCATAAGGTTGTGTTATCTCTTAGTTTGAGGATTTTTTTTTTTTTATGAGCTTGTGGAAAATTGTGTCTATGCCATTGACTTGGGATTCTTCTCCTCCATCTTTGCCTATAATTTAAAGATTTTGTTTTAATTTTTTGTTTGTTTTGTTTTTTTTACATGATCTCACATTTCTCATGTATTTCTTCTCCGTGTTTTTGTTTTATTTTTATGTTCTTGCTTATTTGGTTTAGAGGCTCTCTTTTATCCCTTTTATCGTTGAGACCTGATATTCTGTCCTCTGCCAGATTTACTTGTAAAGCTTTCCTTCCAGTTTTCTTGTCAGACTGTTGGGATTTTCATTTCCATCGTCTTTTCAGCTTGGGTCCTCATCAATGTTTCTGTGTCCTGGTTGAATCCCATCCTCAAGACTGGCTTATCTCTGTCATTCCATCCACCCTGTGTGTGTGGTTTCTTACATTTAGTTTGGGTAAAGCTCTTTCTCCTGATTCCCTTGAACTGTTTCTTTGTGTCTCTTAAATCTTTGACTTCTTTGAGGGGGTTTATGATTGCTCTTTTTAGTTCTGTATCCTAGGGTTCAACTGGGTCATTCTCATCGGCAAGTATGTCTATAGGGCTGGTGGGTTCTGGAGAAAAGATACTGGCTTGGTCTTTCACAGTGCTGCTGTTATTCCTTCAATGAGACCTGGGCATGTGGAATTTGTCAGTTCAGGTTAAATCCTGGTGGAGGATGTGGGAAGTCTACGTATGGAGAGCTTACCTCTTGAAAATCAAGTGGGAATAGTGTGTGCTTTTGAAACCTCAAGGCCTGTCCCCAATGACACATTCTCCAACAAGGCTGCACCACCTAATCTTTTTCAAACAGCTCCAACAGTTGGGGGACCAGGTTTTTAAACATGTGAGCCCATGGATATTCTCATTCAAACCACCCCACACAAGGCACTGTGGGCACATGTTGACGTTCATTGGTGCCATTTTAACTGTCCACACAGGGAAGATAACACTCAGGAAGCTGTGGACTCCCAGAAAACTAAAGAAATTAACATCTACAAATAGCACCTGCATCAATGTATTTCATACGGCGTTGTGACACAGTATTGCTTCCTACAAAGTTAATGCATGCACACCTATAAAGCCAGTGCTTGAGAGGTAGAGGCAGGAGTGTAAGGTCATCCTCAACTACCCAGCAAGCTTGAGGCCAGCCTTGAGTATTTAAGACCCTGCCTGGAAACATCGACCAAATCTTGCTGATTTTCTCAGTTAGCCCCTCTCAGATCCCTCCTTCCACACTGACTGTGGGCATGTGAGCTGAACAAAGAGCAGGGCTCTGGATCTGGCATAGGAGCTGATCCTTAAGGAAGGTTCTCTTCACCTGCATGTGCAGAACCCCAAACTGCCAGGAAGAAGTCGGACGATATTATTTTAACAATCATATAAATGATTCAGGACGGAGAGAACTTGAGACTGCATGGAGAGGTCCAGCCAACCAAGTAGCCCAGCAAAGCCCAGCACTAGATTTGTAAGTTAGCCATCATGGATGCTCTAGCATGGGGCCCAAATGATTGCAGCTTTAGCTGATGCTCATAAAATAGATTGATTAATTCATAGGTCACAGATTATTTCTTAAGCCATTGTGTTTTAGGAATGTTTTGCTATTCATTCAGATAGCAGAGTAGCTTAGATAGATAGAATTGTTTAGTGATGGTGATGAATGAGCACACAGTGGAAGATATTAAGTTGTACACACACATACACACACACACAAAGAGAGAGAGAGAAGACAGAGGACACAGTATGTTTTAAAAGTGCTTATGTTATTTAAAGAAATAAAACACATAACCATCTCAGAATTTACTTAACAATTCAGTTTATGTTACCTACTAAATATTGTGTTTGCTTTTGTAAGATATGATCTCCCTATGTAAGTCAGAGTGGCCTCATTCTGTGATCTTCCTCAGTCTCCCCTGAATACTTCTGCTTAATGCACAAGTTTTAATGCCTGACATATGCTACCTTTTTTTTTTTTTTCCATTTTTGTTTTAAGGATTTTTTTGAGACAAGGTCTTAGGTAGCCCAAGCCAAGTTCAGACTCACTATGTAGTTAAGTCTGTTTTTGAACTGTTCTCTCTTTCCATCTGCCCAGTGTTGGCATTATATGTGTGAGCTCCCATAAGATAATGCTATAAGCAAACTATACTTTCAATAAAATATATTATTTTCCCTTTTTCAAGAAATAGTTTTAGCTGGACATGGTAGCACACATCTTTAATCCCAGCACTTGGAAGGCAGTTGCAGGCAGATCTCTTTGAGTTTAAGGCCAGCCTGGTCTACAGAGTGAGTTCAAGGTCAGCCAGGGCTGTTACACAGTGAAACCCTGCCTTGAAAAACTGTGATGATATATTGTGTATCTAATCAAGCTTGCCTGAAGATCAGAAGACAGAGTCAGCCACAGAGTTAGTCATAGAAGTCAGGCAGTCATGTCATATACCTTTAATCCTAGCACTTGGGAGGCAGGCGCAGAGATCTGTCTGGATCTCTGAGTTCAAGGCCACACTGGGCTATATGAGATTGATCCAGTGCTGGAGAGAAACAGAGCCAGCACTTGGGATCCCATGCCTCTGCTCCCAGTACTTGGGAAACACAAACACACACCGAGTGGTGTGCACTGCATGTATCTTTAATCCCAGCACTAGGAAGTCTGACCCAGGAAATGATATGGCTGAGCCGAGAAAGGTATATAGGGTAGGAGGAGACAGAGTTCTATCCTTTCATTTCATCTGAGAACTCAGGCCTCCAGTCTGAGGATTCGTAGAGACAGGTTCTTCCCCTTTCAACCTGAGGAGTTGGCTAGGTGAGAAGTGGCTGTGACTTGTTCCTCTGTCTCTCTGATCTTTCAGCTTTTCCTCAATATTTGGTTCCAGATTTTTATTAAAAGACCAGTTAGGATTTGTGCAGTAAAATCAAAAAAGAAAAAAAGTTTTAAAGATTTTGAACAATATGATAATTAGGTATTTCTAATTATCACTTACTCATTCACTTTGCCTATCAATTGTTTTTCTTCTGTAAAAATGATTTTTTTGACAGAAAACATAGAAGAAAAACAGGAATGAAGAGGTCCTCTTGTCTGCTTCATATTAGCTAGTAATTATGTCAAAGAGTGAGTCTGACATCATGTGGTTCAGCCTCAGCTCCTTCTGAGATGCCTGTGTGTTAACATATATGCTGTATATTTTCTCAGTACCATTGCTTCAAGAAAATTTCCCTTTTGTACATTGTGCAGATCTATGTCATTGTAGTTGTTTACTAAGTGCTCTGTCTGTTCTTAACATCCTTCTGTTTTCTTTGTCTCAGATAACGTGTACTTGAAGTGTACACATGTCATTCCAAGTGAGGGTTACAGAAGTAAGCGGGCTGAAGCAAGCGGTGACTTACTGTCCCATGTCAGTCAGTCTCTGATTTCCTGAGGGCTAGCTGTTGTTAGCCTTACTCAGGTAAAAGTCATCAAGCCTGTCCCTCCCTCTTGGTTCTCTGTGCTCTTTCTAGAAGTGAGCATGTCCACAGCTGGTAGGCCTCAGGGAGAAGGTTAAACCTTGGTTAAGAATTAGTGGCAACCAATCCTGGGCTGCCTTAGATCAAGAGGCTAGTGTGTGCCTCTGCGCACCTACACCTCAGCAGCGATCACGGTTTACAGCCACTCCTGCTGCCACCGCAGGGCCATCTAACTAACACTCAGGCGCTTCCTGCCCTCGGTGTGGAGAATGTGTGCTTTAACCCACAGCTTTACAGTTTTGTTTTTCAAGACAGGGCCTCTTGTATCCAAGCCTGGCACTGAGCTCACTGTGGAGCTGAGGATGATCCAGACTACTATTTGTTCTTACATTTCTGTATTTGTGTATATGTGTGTTTGATGACAAGTGCTTTTATCTGCTGAGCTGTTTCACTAGTCTGACTGAACTTCTGATCCTCCTGCCTTTGTGCTCAAGTGGAGGGCTGGAGGGACACTCTGCCTGCCGGGCCGAGTTTACGAAGCTACAGGTCATACACAAGCAGAAGTGGTGCTGGGGAAATAGCCGAGCCCTACATCTTGCAGGTAACAGGACACTGGGCAGAGGAACCTCAAAGCCTGTCCTCACAATGACAGGCTTCCTCCAGCAAGGCCACACCTTCTATTAGTGCCCCTCCCTTCAAATAGCTTCTTTGGAATGAGTTAAATGAATGAAGAAGCAATTGGGTCATGTAATAAAATGCTTCCCTACACATTGGCAGAGACTACAGAGCATCTTCCGGAATGGGTTTTCCTAATTTGTTGAGAAGAAAGCCTGCTTTTCCCCCTTGCATATATATTGTATATATTAATTATACATAATAATGGGTTTTCTTATGACATGCTCATTTCGGTAATTTTCATCCTGCATTACTCTCTCTTGTACTCTCATTCCCACTGATCTTCTTCCTCTTTCCAACTAGTCCTTTTCATGTCATGTGTGTGAGTATGTGATAAGAGCTGGGTGTCTTAGTCAGGGCTACTATTGCTGTGACGAAACACTATGAACAAAGCAAACACCATGACCTAACTCTAACCCTAACCCTGGAGAGGAAAGGGTTAATACAAAAGGCTTACACATCCTCAAAGGAATCCTGGGCAGGAACTCAAGCAAGGTGGGCAGAAGCTGATGCAGAAGCCATGGAGGGGTGCTGCTTACTGGCTTGCTACTCATGGCTTGCTCTGCCTGCTTTCTTATCGAACCCAGGACCAGCAGCTCAGGGATGGTACCACCGCCATAGGATGGGCCCCCCCAATTGATCACTAATTAAGAAAATGCCCTAGAGGCTTTTTCTCTCTAGCGTGTGTCAAGTTTACATAAAACTTAGTCAGTACACTGGCTTTTATACTTCCAAATTGGTTTTATTTTGAATGCATTTTGTTTAAGATCACTGGCAGTTCTTTTAGAGGTCTTGAGTTCAATTCTCAGCACCCACATTGCAGGCTCAGAGACATCTATAATGGGATCTGATGCCCTCTTCTGGAGTGCAGGCATCCATTCAGATAGAGCACAAAATACGTAAATAAACATTAAAAAGAATAATAAGCAGGGCCCTTGGATTGTGTTTACAGGGATTGCTACTCTCCATCTCTAGGATTGTAGAACTGAGTGTTCCTTTTCTTTAGCAGTAAAGAAGTGCAGTACAGCAAATCCATAAATAGTCCTAGGGTGAAAAATCCTGATGAAGGGTGGTAGGGTGCTCAGTAGGTACAGACTCACTGCTAAGTCTGATTACCTGAGCTCTGTCCCTGGAGACCACATGATGGGTGGAGAGAGCAGACTCCTCCCACCTTCACCTGTGTGTGCGTGCATGCGTGTGTGCATGAGTGTGTGTGTAAGAGTGGATATGAGTGTGTGTGAGTGGGTGTGAGTGTGTATGTGGAGGAGGTTCTAGAGTATAAATGTAGACATAATTGGGGTAGCTATACTACTTTGGAAATTTTAGAATCTCAACCTTAAATGACAGATCTTTGGAGACCTAACTGGGGTGCCTCATAATGCAGACCAGGACCTGTCAGCTTAAGTAGGCCCTGAGCTTTGAGAAGGAAGATACTAACCTACATTAATGAGGGTTGAGCTGTTGCTATGTCAAAATCCAATTTACCTTGATTCCTGGTAATCTTCACTAATCTTTCATAGAAATCAGCAGAGGTAAAATATTTGTCACAGTAAAGTCTCCCAAAGCCCAATGCTTTTTCTCACATTGATTTGTTGTAGCTGATCTTGAGAATTATGACAGAGTTCTTTTCTAGAAAGCTCCATACTTCTGTGGTTTGAAATGTCCTGTGACTGGTAAGCCTGGAAAGGATGGATTCCCCACCTTTGGTGCTCATTCTCCTTAGGTCGCATGTAGCCCAGACTGGCTTTGAATTCAGAGTCCTCTTCCTTCAGCCTCCCTCGTGGTGGAATTAGAGATATGTGCCATCCATCATACTGGGCTTTCTTCATTCTTTTTTTAAATTATTAGTTTTAAAGGTAAGTCTTATTTATTTTTTATTTTATATGTATGAGTGTTTTGCCTGCACATATATATATGCACGCCATGTGTGCCTGGTGCCTTTGGAGGCCAGAAAAGGGTGTTGGATCTAGAACTGGAGTTAGAGATGGTTGTGAGCCACCATGGGTGTGCTGGGAATCAAACTCAAGCAGCTGGTACTTTGGACCACTGAGTTTTCTCTCTAGTCTCACTTTTCTGCCCTTTTAACTGCACCTATTTGGACAGACACACTACAGGCCTGAGGAAGAGGAGAGTACCTTCTATGTCTGATCTTTTTAGTAATTCTTCTTAGCTACTGTACAACTTTCATAAAAGCTGATGTACAGTCTGAGTGTGGTGACACAGGGCTCTATTCCCAGCTCTTTGGGGTGGAGATAAGAGAATTAATAGTTTAGGGCCAGCTTAGGTTACACAGGAGATTCTGTCTTTAAATATAGCAGACTGGGTTTCTTGTGTGTGGGGATTGCACATGCTCTACCAAATCCAACACATGTGAGTCTGGCATTTTGTTTTGCTGTTTTTCTCCTGTGGTGCTGTGGGTCAACATGACCTCACAGATGCTCTGCTCTGCATGGAGCTATATCTCCAGCTATTTCTTTTCCACTTAAGCTGAGCGTGGTTATGTGCTTGCCCCATGATTCCAGAGCTGTGTGAGGGATGGAGACAGGATTGTTCTGCTGCTAGCCACCTGCCTAGCTAGGTTCATGTGAGGCCTTATCTTAAGGGGATAAGACTGAGAGTGAGGAAGCAGGACTCCTGACCTTCTCTGGCCCCTTTTCAGGGTGTATTCCTTTCTTTCTATACACATAGATCTCATATACACAAATATGCACAAAAGACATTAAGAGAAAAAAATCTACAGACAGAGGCTGCATGTTTTGAGCTAGGCATGGTGGCTCACACTTGTAATCTCAGCATTCTGGAGGTGAAGGTAGGAAGATCTCTAGATAAAGGGCAGCCTAGGTTCCCTGATGAAGACAAATGCAAATGGGGTGGCTTGATGATCAACAGCACTTGTTACTATTCCAGAGGACACCGGTCAGGTTCCTGGCACTCAAACTGGGCTGCTTAACTTCAGCTCCAGGGGATCTGACATCCTCTCTGGTGTCTGAGGGTTTCAGGTATACATCTGTTCCATATATGTGTAGAATAAATAAATGTTTTTTAAATGCAGACAAACAAAAAGGTTGAATATTTAAATTCTTCAGTACCACCTTCTTCCTCCAATGGTTTTATTGTTGTTTTGGGGTGGTTTTGTTTGTTTGTTTGTTTTCTAAAACAAGGAGTTCAAGGCCAAACCTGCACCAGCACCACATCTGGCTATTATTTTTTTAAAAGAAGTTTTTAGCATAGAAATCTTCAAATATATAACAAAGTAAACATTATAAGACAGCAAGCAAGCTCTATGTACACAGAACTTTGTTTTAAGGGCCATTAACATGAAATTTATCATTTATACCTTGCCAATTTCCCTTCTTTCAATTTTTAAAAGTAACTATTTTTTATTTTATGTATATGGATGTTTTTATACGTGCATACATGTACCACATGTTGTGTCTGGTACCTATGGAGGTCAGAAGAGGACGTTGGATTTCCTGGAACTGGAGTTAAGAAAACCACCATGTGGGTGCTGTCAATCAAACTCTGGTCCTCTGTAAGAATAGCTAGTGTCCTTAACTGTCCTTAACTGTTAGGTCATTGCTCCAGCCCCTTATTAATTTCTTTCTTTTTCTCTTCTCTTTATTCTCTCTCTCTATTTTTTGGGGGGAGGGGTCAATTTTATACATGTATCCAATGATTATGGTCACCTCCATTTCCCCCTCCACTTCTTCACCCTTTCCTAACTCACATCCTATTTTTTTCTCCCAGTGCATCTGTATGGTTCTGCCTGTGCACATGGTGTGAGATCATCCACTAGAGCATGGACCATGGGCAGCTCATTAGAGGACACACCTCCAAGTAAAGATGTCGTGTCCTCTTTCAGAACCATCAGCTAAGCCTCTCAGCTAGCCATGGGCCTTGTGAGCACCTGATGTGGGATGTCTTTCTGTAGCTGTGAATATGCTTTATAATTGGTTAGTAAAGAAACTGTTTTGGCTTATGGCTAGGCATCTTAGAGGCAGCAGGGAATCCAAGCATAGATAAAGGAGAAGGAGGTGGAGTCAGATAGAGAAGCTGCAGGCTGCTGCTCAAGAAGGCAACATGTAATGGAACACAGGTAAAGCCCTGGAGCTACGTGGCACACACAGATTAATAGAAGTGGGTTGAGTTAAGTTGTAAGAGCTAGTTGGTAATGAGCCTGAGCCATATGTCAAATAATTTGTAATTAATATAAGTCTCTGAGAAATTATTATTATTTTTTTAAAGATTTATTTATTTATTATGCATACAGTTTTACAGAAGAGGGCACCAGACCTCATCATAGATGGTTGTGAGCCACCATGTGGTTTTGCTGGGAATTGAACTCAGGTCCTCTGGAAGAACAGTCAGTGCTCTTAACCTCTGAGCCATCTCTCCAGCCCCCGAGAAATTATTTTATAAATGGCCTTGGGACCATGGCTGGGAAAGATTCCTCTGGACTGTGGGCCTAAAGAAGCCAGAAACTTCTGGCTACAAGCACCTCCCTTATCCATGCTGGAATTTGACTGGCTTGATCTCATGTAAGTCTTATGCTAACACAGCTGCTGTTGATTTTATGAGTGCAATAGCCATGTCATGCCCAGAAGACAGCATTTCAGAGCATGTCTATAGTCAGAAGTTTCTGTCTCATCAACAACCTCCAAGTACCCAGCATTCACTACTCAAATATTAAGCACTCAGAGGCTTAATATTATATAGTAAGTGCTGGGCCAGTAGCTCAAGCATATTACTAACTAACTCTTACTCTTAAATTAACCCAAAATTCTTATCTATGTTTAGCTGTGTGGCTTGGTACCTTTCTCGGTAAGGCATTCTCATCCTGCTCCCTCTGTATCTGACTGGCAACTGAGTCTCTGCCTTTTCTCTTCCCAGAATTCTCATAGTCTGGTCACCCTGCCTACACTTCCTGCCTGGCTACTGGCCAATCAGTGCTTTATTAAACTAATACAAGTGACAAATCTATACAGTGTAAAAGAACATTATCCCACAGCACACTACTTAGAATCTCTTACATGTTTTCTGCTGTCTTCAGTGATATTTCCTGAGGCTTGGGACATGATTTGTATGAATGTTCTATTTATTGAGTACAGTTACATAGTCTCAGCACTTTGACAAGTTATGAATTTCTGACTTTGCCTGCTGTAAAAAACTTCAGTGACAAAGGTTGATCGAAGCACAAATCTGGAATATAAATTTAATATTTAAAAGCAGTTTGACTGCATGACCATTTGCAGAACAGCAATAGGAGGTTCCCCAAGGGTTGATGACCACCTCACTCATAGGTTTCTGACCAGATGTAGTACAGGTGTGAATTCCCTCCTGTGAAGTAGACTTCAGATCTGTTCAGAAAGCAGTATAGTGCCACCTTTTACTTCACACCATCATCACCACTGGAATCATTTCCCAGGGGAGGTCCAGTGCCAAGGAAGATGATTGATAACTGTTTCCCCAACAGCCACATAGCACTTTCCAGCCCCATGAAAATGAACCATCAAGGGGGGAGCTTCCTGACCAGTTCCAGATTGGTTTTGCTGTATCCTGCTGATGGGGCCCCATCATCTAGCTGTAGGCAATCAGGAGCAGCAGCAGTGGCCTGTGCTACTTTGGGGATCCCATGGCTGGCACTGAAATCTTCACTGAATAGCTCGTGTCTCCTGGGAGCAGCATGTAGGGTTAGGGTTAGGGTTAGGACTCCTTAACTTTCCCCTTGGTTAGCTCTGGGGGAGCTCTTTTCCTGAGGTTGTGTCGTTTATGTTTCCACTGGCAAACAGCCATGGCTGCTTCGTCTCCTCACCAACATGTGAGCTCTTTATTCATGTTAATATTAGTGTTCTAGTGTGAACATATTCTTCAGAGGAAATTAAAATCTATTTTATTTTGAGAGTTGTATAGCTTGTCTTCAGATAATTGGAAATACACCATAACATGGTACATTCTGAGATCATTTAAAACATGAACTAAACATGTTTATCAAGAGTCTGAGTTATGCCCACAGTATCTAAGGCTACAGTTTGTGAGAGAAAGATTCTGTTAATTGCATACATCTATTTTATTATTTTATGTTTTCCAAAATGTTTCTGATGTATTATTAATGTTTTGTTATGAGCTCGAATCCTACAGTATAGGCCAAACTGGCTCTGAACTCACAGTCCTGTCTTACTCACAGTCCTGTCTTGGCAACCTGGTAGCTAAGATTATAGGTATAAGTTGGCTTTCTTATGACTTCTAAGGAATTATAAATGTTGTAGCTGGGTGGGATAGTGCTTGCCTGTAAACCCAGCACTTAAAAGGTAAACAACAGTGTCAGGAATTCAAGGACATCCTTGATGATGTAGGGCATTCTTGCCCAGTCTGGAATGTGTGGTGAGACCCTGTTTTGTTGTTGTTTCTGTTGTTATTGTTTTTTAAAAAAAAAAAAAAAAACAAAAGCAAAAATCAGGGAACTGGATAGGTGACTCAGAGGAACAATTTGATTCCCAGCATGCACACGGCTGCTCATAACTGTCTGTAACTCCAGTTTCAGGAGTCTCTTACATCCTCTTCTGGCCTCCACAGACAACATGCAAGTAATGCGCAGACATACATGTAGTCAAAATACCAATACACATAAAATAAAAAACAAAATGAAGCTGGGCAGTTGTGGCCCATGCCTTTAATCCCAGCACCCAGGAGTCAGAGGCAGGTGGATCTCTTTGAGTTCCAGGTCAGCCTGGACTATCTGGAAAAACCAGAAACAAACAAAAAAGCAGAAACAAGTTGCTAAGACCTTACAGTAGATTAGCCTCCTTGAGTTTATAATGTTGCTGTAGCTGAATGCTGCTGTAACATGCCCAGTGCTGGATGAGAATAAAGAACTCTATCTACTTAGTGCATGGTTCTGGGATTGGCTGGCAGGGTGTTGGCACCTGTTTAGCTCTGTTTAGGGTACGTGGTTGGTATCATCACATGATAAGAAATGTGTGAGCTTGATGAAAAATTCATTTTTGTTCTTTTGCTTTTTAAGAGATGAGAATTATGGTGATATGTTATGTATTTAATAAAACCAACCTGGAGTATCAGAGAACAGATCCACCCACAGTCAGTCCAGGAGGGTCAGAGAGTGGTAACTCACGCCTTTAATCCCAGCACTGGGGGACAGATGGGGAGTGGTGAAGAGACAGAGATCTTTCTGTGTTTCTGTGAGTTCAAGGCTGACTACCAAATAGTAGTTGCCCACGCCTTTAATCTTAACCTGGATGTGAAACAACTGGGCAAAGAAGGTATTGTATTTAAGGCAGGTGTAGAAAGACAGACTCATTCTGCAGAAGCGATGAGGAGTTTAGCGAGATTGAAGGAGCTGGAAGACAGCTGGGTGAGATTTGACTGTGGTCTTTTTCCTATGTCTGATGTTTCTGCCTTTCCCAGATACCTGGCTCTGAGTTTCGTTTAATACAACCAGAATTTGTGCAGCAGAATTTGTGCACTTTAAGTGCTTAAGTGCTTGGTATGTTTTCTTGGCTGGCCTTGAACTTAGGGGCTCAAATGATCTTCCTGCCCGATGCCTGCCTAAGTGTGGGATTACAGGCTTACATGACTATGTCTAGTGGGAAAATGCACTTAAAGGGGAGTTAGATGGTCCCTTGTTAAAAACCATGCCGCCAGGATCTGTCCGCCACAGGACTGCACTTCCCTCTCAGTGTGCATGCCCCTTAATCTTGTATTTGATTTACTCTTTAAAAATTCTGCTGTCTCACTGTTGCCACACTGAGGACCAAACACGTAGTGTTTGGGGAGACTCCCCGTTGTTAACACACTGCCCTGAACATCCTCTGGATATTATTTTCAGTCTCCAAATCTTATAACACAATCTTGACATGCGTACTAGTATAGTATGTTGTCATTGATTACATTGCCAGGGGGATGTCCCAGTAATCTGTACTGGCTGTTTGGGTGAAATTTCACCAAGGGAATAGTGTTTATGGCTTTTCAAAGACTTTTGCAGTTAATTTTTTTTATTAGTGAATCTGGTTTTTTACTGTTATCACATATTTATAGAAGTTGTTTGTTCTATTTTAGTGATGTCCTTGCATTGCCCATTTTTAAGCAAGAAGAATCAAGTTTGCCTCCTGACAATGAGAACGAAATCCTACCTTTTCAGTATGTTCTTTGCGCTGCCACCTCTCCAGCGGTGAAGCTCCACGATGAAACCCTGACGTATCTCAATCAAGGTCAGTTGCTTCTTCACTCCTAGTACACTGGACACTGCTGGGCTTTTGATGCCTGACTATAGATGCTTCCGTGACAAGTTAGACCTGTATAGTGTGACCTGCCACATCAGAGCCTTATGAGATGATGTGTGACTGACTCCTTTTGTCTGTTTGCCCATTTCCAATTCATGGTCCTCGGTTATTCCCATTAGTATTACTCTACTCAGCCCTGCTGTTCACCGTCAAATAGCCTTGGACAGGTTGCTGTGACTTGTTTGATTTTCCTTGTCTGTGAAAATCATTGACAATAACTTAAAAGTTGTGCCTGCTACATGTCCTAGGATATGACAATTCTTAGCATAGTGCCTAACCTCTAGTTGGTACCAATAGTGTTACTTTATCTATTCAACAATTCTTCTTTTTTTCTGAGTCTATATAAGTGAATTGTGATAGATGCAATTTGTAATTTTCTTCTAGGACAATCTTATGAAATCCGAATGCTAGATAATAGGAAACTTGGAGAACTTCCAGAAATTAATGGCAAGTTGGTGAAGGTAAAATAAGCAACCTGTTTTTCTACATAATAGCCTTTTACTGATCCTTTTAATATTTCCTTTGTTTTTGTTTTTTTTGGGGGGAGTGAGTGGGGGGGGGAGTCTCATTATGTACCCTAGGCTGGCCTTAGGTTCTAAATCCTGCCTCAGCTTAATGGAGAGTAATGCTGGGATTCCAGGAATGTGACATCATGCATAGCTCTTTTTTTGTTTTGTTTTTCTGTTTCATATTCTTTTGGATCCTTACAGCAGGGTTCGATGAGACAGACCTTTTGTTTGCCACAGTTGACTGGCAAAGAGATAAACTGACAATCTGTGGGTCAGATTAAGCCTTGCTGTTCACATGGAGTTTTTAATTAACTATGTGGCTGTACATGTGTACATATTGCCTCGGTTTGAGTGTGAGGTCGGAGGACTTTTTGAGGGAGTCAGTTCCTACTATGTGGGCTCCGGGGGTTGAATCCAAGGTTGTTGGTGTTACCTGCTAATCTGTTGTGCTGGACCTCACGTGGGTATCTCAGAGTTGTAGAAGGCTTCAATTCCTGTTCAGTAGAGCATCCTAATGAAGTTGTTTTGGGTGATATGAAATCAACTCCTTAAGAATTTTATTTTTAACGATAGTTTTATGTGTGTTTGTGGTGCTGGGGGGTCGAAGCCAGGTTCTCTGCCACTAACCCCCAGCTGTTTCTTAAGAGTTAGATTTCTGTTTCTTTGGATGCAGATGTTTCAAGGCCAGGCATCCAAAGAAACAGAAATCTAACTCTTAAGAAACAGCTACACGCACCCCCAGCTGTTTCTTAAGAGTTAGATTTCTGTTTCTTTGGATGCCTGGCCTTGAAACAAGGACAGTAGAAACTACTGTGGATGCCACTCCTTTCGTCTGTTTGCATCCTGAATGTGAGCTGAGTCCCAAGCAGTTTACTGGGGTCACCACGGAAAAGGCTCAGAGTTCTCACTTTTGACTTGTTTGCTCAGACCTGTGTGGTCTGGCCTGAAGATAAGGGCAGCACATGAGCCAACAGCATCTCCAGCCAGATAAAAAGGATATTGACTTTGCTACACTGAATGTATCATCTAGGGCTACCTACCCAGTGAAGGAGACCAAGCACACTCTTTGTCCATGAAATTTTTAAAAATGTACAACAAAACCAAAACTCCAGCAGCTACTGTTGACAAATAGAGTTTTCTTTGTGGACAGACAAAGGGTTTGGAGAGCTCACAGCAGTCTTGGTACGGCAGGGTTATCAGCAGCTGTAAAGGTGTGTGTGTGTGTGTGTGTGTGTCGAGGGGAGAGGCTGACAGCCACTTCCACCAAGTGAGAATAACATAAGGAAAGTTTCTGGGAGTAGCCTTATAAGCGTCAGTGTTTATAGGCTGTGCGTGGGATTGGCAAGTGGGTCCTCGCATGTGCTTCATACATACCCGGAGGGTTAGGCTAACAGGATGGCCCAACAGGTAAAAGTGCATACCACCAAGGGTAGACATCTTGAAGGTGTCCTTGGTGCCTACGTGGTGTGAGGAAACTGTGGTGCATACACTCCCCCAGTAAGGAAAGAAAGAAGGAAATATAATAAGAATTACAAAACGAAAAAGTACTTCACATAATGGTTATGGCGGTGCGTGGTTGGAGGACTAGGAGTTCAAGGCTAGACTGGGCTGTGTAGTGAGTTTGAGATGAAGCTGGGCCACACAGTGAGACCCTTTGAACGTCACTTGGGAGTCCATGGACAACTCAAATATATTCTCAGTTAACTGTAAAAGTCATGTATGTTTGACCCTGGGAGGCTGAGGAAAGAGGATCCAGAGTCCGATGCCAGGCTCCTTGGATAAAAGGACTTGCTGCCAAACCTGCCATCTGAGTTTGATTCCTGGGACTCAGATGGTGGAGAGAGAAGAGATTCCCTCATTTTGTCTGCTGCACAAGAACACTGTGGTACATCCACAGATGCACACACCTGCACCCACCTGCACACTCACACACAGATAAAAATAAGTGTCTATATTTTTTAAAATTTAATCTGATGCTAATCTGGGCCACATAGCTTCTAATCCTCCACCTTCTGAACAGACACAAAAGTTGTATGGGAGAGCTTCTAAGACTCATGTAGACGACTTGGAAGTCTTCAAAATGGCACAGAAAATTTTTAGATTGTGTCTAGAAGCCAACTAGCATTAACTCTGCTAGTTTTTTGTCTGAACTGGTTTTCTTGGACTCCTGTGGACTGACATCAGTCTCCTTGTAGAGCATATTTCGGGTAGTGTTCCACGACAGACGGCTGCAGTACACGGAGCACCAGCAGCTGGAAGGCTGGAGGTGGAACCGGCCTGGAGACAGGATTCTCGACATAGGTGAGTCGGCAGAAGCTGCTGCTTGGAGAACACGTGTGCCTGAGTCTAGAGTTGGTTCCCTCCCGCTGGACTTCCCTGTGAGCAGGACCCTGGCGTGACTTAGCACCAAGCGGAAGATCACACTGTAGAGTGACACTAGGACATGAGCGCTGGGCTCCAGAGCAGTCTGTCGCTGCTTCAGAGCGCCTTCAGGAATATCAAATATGGATTCACGGACAGTATAAAACTTCGTTTTTTCCATTTGGACAGACAGTTGAATAATATAAGCCCATTTTTGTTTTGTGAGGCTGAAATCCATGCTCTATGTAACAGCTTTTTCTTCTGCTTAAGGAAGCTTTCCCCCTCTGGTTAGCCATTCCCCTGCCTGATCACCGTCTGCTCCGGGGACCTCATGCAGTATTTGTCCTTTGGCACTGGCTCCTGTGAGCTGCCTAATGCCTTTCAAGATTCACCCATATTGTAGCATATGTTAGAATTTCTTTCCTTTTCAAGGCAGAAGAGTATCCAGTGTCCACTACATTCTATTTACCCACCACCTGTGAGTGACACTGGTAGTTTTTGCCATTGGGCTCTTTTGATTAATGTTCCTGCGCACATGGACATGGTATTTGTTTGAGTCTCTGCTTTGGTTTCTTGCTTGTCTGAAGCAAGATTTCACTGTGTAGCCCAGGCTGGCCCTGAACTCATGGTGGGAGTCACCACTCCCAAAGACTTGTATTCTCATTAAGAAGTGGGAGTGTTGGCTCACATGCCAGTTCTATTTTTAGTCTTTTTTTTTTTTTAGAAGTGCATGTCATGCTTTTTACTAGCAGCATTCAAGTACTCTCTATATTTGACAACATTTATAATTTCTGATCCCATGCTCAAGATCTCCTCGAGCTAGGATTAAAGATGTGTGCCACTTCTGCCTGCCTCTGTTTGGCCTTGAATTTACAGAGATCCACAGGATCTCTGCCTCCTGAGTGCTGAGATTAAAAGTGTGGGTCACCACTCTCTGACCTTTATGGCTAAATCTGTAGGTGGCTCTGTCTTCCGATTTTTCAGGCAAACTTTATTAGATAAACAGTATATCACCACACATCATAGTCAGTTGCTTTCTTACTTAAAATCACAGTAGCCATGGGCATGGTGGCACATGCTTATAGTCCCAACTACTCAGGAGGTTGAGGCAGGAAAATTGCTTGAGCCCAGGCAGTGTTTAGAGACCCCCATTGTAAAAAACAAAAACAAGGAGCCCTCAGAATTGTTCAGTGATTCCCATTGTATTTCTCAGATATTCCAATGTCTGTGGGTATAATTGACCCCAGGGCCAATCCTACCCAGCTAAATACAGTGGAGTTCCTATGGGACCCTGCAAAGAGGACATCTGTGTTTATTCAGGTAAGGCATTGCTGTTGCCATTACTTTTATAAAGAACACCTGATACTACCAGTTGGTTTTTTTTTTTTTGTTTTTGTTTTTTTTTTTTTTTTTAAGACTAAGATATATAAGGGCTGGAGATGTAGCTCAATGGTAGAGTGGTTGCATAGCATCCATGAAGTCCTAGATTTTATCTCCTGTATCCTATAAACCTGTGTGGTGGTGCACACCTCTAACTTAGCACTTGGGTAGAAGAGGTAGAAAGTTATATAGTGAGTTCAAGGCAGTCTGAGCTGTGAGTTGGAGTCTCAAACAATAAACTAGCAACAATAAAAACAAAAAGTAAAGTATATTAAACTTAAAATTCTATTGTGTAGGTGGACATGGTGGTGCATGCTTTTAATTCTGGCATTGGCAGATCTCCATGAATTTGAGGCCTGCCTGGTCTACATTCTGAGATCTTAGGACAGTCAGGGCTATAGAGAGAGACTCCCATCTCAGAACAAACAAACAAAGCAATCTTGTTTGCAAAGAATGAGTTATGTGCATGCACGTGTGCAAGAGCATGCTGGCAATTGACCCCTGGGCCGTCTGCATGCTTATCACACTTTTTTTCCTGGAGCTGCACCCCTATTTTTCAAGGGTTCTAGCCTATCTGGTTCAGTCATCTCAATATGAGGAATTCTTGAACGGTTCTTCTGATTTTATACAGTTTATTTATTTATATCTCTCTAGAATGTTTGCTGTTGTCTACATAATGTACCATTTTTTCATCATAATTTGCCTAATATTATTTAACAGGTAAATTTTTCTATTATTGTTATCCATAGTTATCTTGAACATACATAAAGTTTGATTTGTATATGGGATTATGTCCTTTGAGTAAATTTCTCAGAATTCTTTATAATAATTTCAACCAATAGTTTATAAATACTTGCCATTGAGGTTGTCACTATGTTAACTTGGTAAACATTTTAAAACTTTGAAAATCATCCTTTGGAATAGGGATAGTCTTTGAAATATTTACTTTTAAGTTTTACATTTATAATATAAATATTTATAATAAATGAAGATATTCTTTACTATTTTAAAATTATGTTTATGTGTGTTAGAGTGTGAATTTTTTTTTAAACTTTATTTATTTATTTATTTGCCTTGGTGTTTGCCTGGAACTGGAACTACAGACAGTTGTTAGCTGCCATGTGGGTGCTGGGAATCGAACCCGGGTCCTCTGGAAGAGCAGACGGTGCTCTTAACCGCTGAGCCATCTCTCCAGCCCCTAGAGTGTGAATTTTTAACATGAGTGCAAGTGCCCACAGAGGCCAGAGGCATTTAATTCCACTAGAGCTGGAGTTATGGGCACCTGAATTTGGATTCTCTGAAAGAATAGTCTGTGTTCTTAAGGGCTGAGCCATCTGTAGCCCCAGAAATAGTCTGAGGCTTAGAGCTAGTAAGCAGCTAATCTAAGGCAGAGAGCGGTCAGCTAGGCGGGGCAGCATTTAGGACTGCAGTCAGGCTTCAGCAGTAGCCAAGCTAATCTTTTCCTGTTACATCTGAACATCGTATTTACTGTTTTCCCAGCCTCATTGTGCCTCCTTTTTAAACCTAGATGAAGGTGCACAATGTTGTCTCAGTGTTCTCAGAAGAGTTAATACATTTAAGGTCCTCCCGGCAGCTGTTTTTATTGTTGTTGTTGGTTGGTTTTTTGTTTGTTTGTTTGAGACAGGTCTTTGATGGCATTAGGTCTGTAAATTTACTTGCTTACATTTGTGAATTACTAATATGTTTCTAATTTCTTCCACTAGACTGTAAGAAATGAAAGGAATTTAATGTATTGATAAATACCTATTAAAAGTTTTGTCTCTATTAGTTGCTCCAAAACCTCACTGGCTGGTTTAGCTAGTGGCTGAAGCCTTGGTGTCACTTCCTCCTAGGTGCACTGCATTAGCACAGAGTTCACTATGAGGAAACATGGTGGAGAAAAGGGGGTACCGTTCCGAGTACAAATTGATACCTTCAAGGAGAATGAGAATGGGGAGTACACTGAGCACTTGCACTCAGCCAGCTGCCAGATCAAAGTCTTCAAGGTATCCTGGGCCATACTCTGGCCTTAAAACCTCTTTTTTGGTGTTGGGGGTGGGGTTAAAACAGGGATCCCTGGCTGTCCTGGAACTTACTTTGTACACCAGGCTGTTCTCGAACTCACAGAGATCTACAGTGCCTCTGCTGAGATTAAAGGCGTGTGTCACAATGCCCAGCTAAAAACCTCCTTCTTTATCATTCCATTTTAACATGAGGTGTCAAAGTAGTAAGTCAACCCATCTGTTTTTAAAACTACAAATTGTCTGAGCTAGACGCTGAGACATCCTCTGAAATGCCACTAGGGTAGTTTACATGGGGTTGGTGTGGGGTAACAAGAACTTGTAAGGCAGGTGCCAGATAAAACTGGGATCTCATCAAAGCCTGCTGACTTGTAAGTTCTTCTGTCTCCCAGAAATCATGCAAAGTTGACTGATCTAGGTACATGAATAGTTTCTGTTTCTACTTATTTATTATTTTTGTTGTTAGGAGGCAGAAATGGGTTTTGAAGTAGCCTAGGATGGCCTCAGGTTTGCTAAGTAGTAGTCAAGGATGGCCTTGAACTCCTGATACTTCTCTATCTGCCTCCAAGTACCTCCTGCCTTGCCTTTGTTTTTATCACATGATAAATTATTCTCTGCAAGAAAGTCAGGCCAAGTATGGTGGCTCATTCCTATAATCTTAGCACTTGAGAACCCAAGCAAGATTGCTGCAAGATCAGTACTACCCTGGCCTGTGTGTCAAGGTCAGGTAAACTAGGGGTATGTAGCAAGTTTCTGCCTCAGAAAACCAAGAAGGAAGCAGAGAGAGAGGAAGGGAAGAGCAGTGGGGACTCAGTGACCTGCCCTGTAATCTCCCTTAATTATTCTTCCCAAGTCTCTAACCTCTCTCCAGAGGTAACCATTGTCACAATTTGTCATACATGCTTCTGGTCCCTTCATGCATAGATACACATTTATTTATTTTTTTTAAACAAGTAGAAGCATACTGTATTGGTGGCTTTAAGAATGGAGTTTTTGTTTTTACAGTTAGCTATATACGTTAGCGATCTTTATATCTATCAATCTTTTTAATTGCATCAAACATTTAAACATCCTATTTCAGACAGTGAGTGTGGTGCACGTAGTCTCTACATTACTTTACACACACGTTTATATGTGCATATTTAAGTGTTTTAAAGTAATATTTCTGGGTCGAAGTGTGAGTACTTGAATTTAAAGCAACCATTTTCTCCTTTTAGCCCAAAGGTGCAGACAGAAAACAAAAAACAGATAGAGAGAAAATGGAGAAACGAACACCCCACGAAAAAGAGAAATATCAGCCTTCTTATGAGACAACCATACTCACAGAGGTAAAGGGATTTTTGAGTTCATAATTTGTATTCTTGTTAGCTCATTCATTCATTTATTCTGTGGTGCTTGGAACCAGATCTGGCAAGCTCTTTCTTACTCTATCGCATCTCCATCCCCATAAGTGTCATTCACACACACAAAAAATGTATGTATGTATGTATGTATGTATGTATGTATGTATGTATATGTTCCTTTCCAGCCTATTCTAAACCTGGTCCTGATGAAGATGTGGAGTGAGACTGTCTAGTGCAGCACTAGATGACATGCTCTCTCATTCCTAAGTTCTCTTTGTGTCTAGTGTTCACCATGGCCTGAGATCACCTATGTCAACAATTCTCCATCACCTGGCTTCAACAGTTCCCATAGCAGTTTCTCTCTTGGGGAAGGGTAAGTCTAGAAATGCAATTGGATTATGTTTGTATTAAATATATGTTATTTTATTACATGTCTATCAGCAAGTACTTTCCAAATTGCTAAATGCTTTCATTTGTCCATTCTCCTTTTTTAGAGGAGTGGTTCAGGATGGGGTTTCTCTGTGTAACAACCCTGGCTATCCTAGAACTCACTCTGTAGACAGGCTGGCTTTGAACTCAGAAATCTGTCTGTCTCTCCCTCCTGAGCACTACAATTAAAGGCATGTGCTGCCATCACCCACAAACCAGTTCATTTGGTCATTCTTTGACCAATTTTTGTACTGGTTGAGGTTTGGACCCTCCTGAAAAGAGATAGAGTTTTATCCAAGAACCTTTCTCCTCAGAAGGTGTCAGGTAGCATCAGATGGTGTCAGGTAGCAGCAGAGGGTATCAGGTAACAGTGTTGGGTAGCATGAGATGGTGTCAGGTGGTAACTTCTGTGGGAGATATTTAGTGATGAAACTGACAGTTTTGGCTTCTTGATGGCCTTATCTTGTCTGCCTGGTGGTTATTTCACTTCCTTTTTGTGCTCCAGTGTGTGGGTCTTGGAATAGGAGGCTCAGTTGTATAGACATTTTTTTTCCTTGTTAAGAATGCTTGTGGGAGGGGAGGCTGGAGAGATGGCTCAGTAGTTAATAACACTGACTGCTCTTCTAGAGATCCTGAGTTCAATTTCCAACTACCACATGGTGGCTCACAACCTTATCTATGAGATCTGGTGTCCTCTTCTGGCATGCAGAAACACATGCAGGCAGAATACTGTATATATAATAAATAAATAAATCTTTTAAAAAAAAATAGAATGCTCATGGGGCCTGAGGTATGACTCAGTAGTAGAGGATTTAGTTGACAGGCATTGGACCTTGGGTAAAAGTATATAAAAGAAGGAACAAAAACTGTTTGGCTGTGATTTTTCTATTTGGGTTTGTTTCCACTGTGTTCAACTTACTTCTTGAAGGATTTAAAAGGTAGCTTAAATATTTGAAAAGTAACAGTTAAGAACGAATACCTCTTTTGGTATTGTTAGAGGGATATAGCACTAATTTTGAATCAACTTGAATCAACCATATTGGATTGGGGAGCTAGAAATATGGTTCAGTGGGTTAAGAGTGCTTGCTTCCCAGTCATGAGAACCAGAGTTTGGATACCTGTACCCATGAAATGAGTTACACAGCTCACACACTCCCATCATCTAGCTTCAAGGAACCCAATGCTATCTTCTGTCCTCCACATTAGGTATACACACTGACACTGACCTTCGAATATACGTTCAGAGACACACTTACAGGTAGGTAGGTAGGTAGGTAGGTAGGTAAGTAGATAGATAGATAGACAGACAGATAGATAGATAGATAAGATCTGAAAGTAAGATCTGAAATGAATTGGGTCATCAACAAGGTAGCCCAGAGGGTACAGTTTTTCCTCTAAGCCCAGGGGTCCTTGGATCCCCAGAACCCATGTAAAGATGGAAGAACCTACCTCACAGAGTTGTCTTCTTACCTGCACCACTCCAGCATCACACACATACAACAACAATAATTAACTAAAATTTAAAATCTAATAAATAGGGGCTAGAGAGATGGCTCAGCAATTAGAGCATTGGTTGCTCTTCCGAAATGTCTCAATTCAGTTCCCAGCAACCACATGGCAGGTCACAAAAATAATTGTTTTTCAGAACTGAGGTAGTTCAGTGGGATAGCAGTTGCTAGCATATGCAAGAAAGGAACTGGGTTCAACCCCTGGGACAGCAAAATAGTTATTTTGTGAGCCACCATGTGGTTGCTGGGAACTCAACTCAGGATATCTGGAAGAACAATCAGGCTTAACCTCTGAGCCATCTCTCCAGCCCCCCCCCCACCAACCCATTATTTTGTTATTTGTTTGTCTTTGGTTTTTTGTGGTTTTTTTGAGCAGGGTCTCACTTAGCCCTGGCTGGCCTGGAACTGTCTATGTCGACCAGGATCATAGAGATCCACCTACCCCGCCTCCTGAGTGCTAAGATTAAAGGCTTGGGTCACATACCCAGTCCAGTGTATGGTCATAGAATACATTTTTTTTTCTGATTCTTTTGTGCTGTATGTGAGGCTGTTGATATGTTTAACATAGGAATGATGCATAATTATAGCAATATGGCATCAGAACTTTTATATCTCGGGTTTTTTTTCCTTTTTTGAACTCAGAGCCTTAAGCAATCTAGGAAATGCTTTGCTGCTAACTGTATTTTAGCCCCTTACAGGTGTTTATTGTGCCACAATTTAATTTATCAGTTTCTATTTACTGAAATTTTGATAGTTTTCCTAGTTTCTTCAATCACAAAAAATGATTCAATGACATAGTTTCTCCCCCTCCCTGAAGTTTCTGAGTTACTTAGCACACATCTGAAGCACTCTTAAAGAACATTTTGAGACAAAGTAGAGATTCTCTTAGCTCTGTAATTTAGGAGTTACCCTGACCCTGAAGCATGAGGTGATGTACAGAGAGTGTGCCATGGACTCATCCTGTCACCTTCAATGTCTCTCCTTAGAAACGGCTCACCAAACCACCAGCCAGAGCCACCCCCTCCAGCCACCGACGTAAGTCTAAAGCCAATGTCAGCTATTCCTGGTGTGTAGTGCTACTGTGGTGACTCTGAGTCTGTCTGATGTCAGGGGACTAGAGGCTGCTCATTCATATATTCACTTCTTGAATTATTGAATTTTATCTCAGCTGGAAGTTACACTAGAACCTGGAAACAAAATAGATACAAGCAGTTTCTTGAACGCTGTTTTGTTTATTTGCTTGTTTTTAGCCAGACTTTCACTGTGCATCACAGGCTGTCCTTGGACTCATTACGCAGCCTGGAATGGCTTAGTATGCATAGTAGTCGCCCTGCTTCAGCCTCTCAAGTGCTGGGGTTACAGGTTACACCTTCTCACCTGGCTGCTTTATAGATCTCATTGTGTTGCCCAGGCTGGTCTAGTGTGAGCTATGGACTCGGGTGCTTTCTCCTTGAGTATCTCTCATGGTTGGAGAAGACCCTGTGTGATATTAACAGTTTCCAGGCACTTCCTGTGTGGTTGTAGGGTGCAGAAGTGTTAGTTGTGTTATCTAATTAGGTAGCAGGTGAGCTATTCTGATACAAAGGATGCTTTCTCTTTCAGAACCTCTTGCCAACCACCACACCTCAGGAAGCCCAACAGTGGCTGCTCCGAAACCGGTTTTCCACATTCACCAGGCTCTTCACCAACTTCTCAGGTTAGATTAGTTTTTTCTTTTGCCTTCTCCAGCATGGGATATTCATGCACATTGTAGGGCCTCTTGATGTCCATATGGGTGTGTGGGGTGTCTCAGTCTGCTCTTTCTGACAAAATGAGTTTCATCAAATACCTCAGACTTTGAACTGGCTCTAATTATACTGGGAGACTCTTAAAAAAAAAAAAAAAAAAAAAAAAAAGGCAGCTTTTAATTTGAACTCATTTAAACTTTAAAATGTTTATTCTTTATAGCAGTTTTAAAATGTGTATTTCCTGTAGGACTTTATCAAGGGGCATTCACAAACAGATTGTACACTTTACTTGCACAATATGATTTTATGCAGCCTGTGTGCATCTGTGTAGGAATATACAGTTGATAAGATGTACTGATGAGAATATTCTTTCATCATCCGTTTAAAAGAAATATCCAATCAGAATGGTACCTTCTAGACAAGCACTACAGTAGACGTGGATGAGGTGAGGGAGGAGCTGGTGTGAGTCTATCAGACAAGAGCAGCATCTGGCCGTCCAGCACCCTCATCTGATGAAAGCGTAGGGTTGAGTGGATAAGTTCATTGGAGGAGACCTGAGACAGAAGCCAAGTCGAAGGGCTTTGCCTGCTGTGGAGGACTATGAGACGCCGAGGAGCTTCCCTCAAAGTAGAGCCATTTTAAAAATCACCAGAGTAAGTTTTGTCTTTCACATTAACCTTTTTTCCCTATTTATTGCAGGGGCAGATTTACTGAAGCTAACTAGAGATGATGTGATCCAGATCTGCGGCCCTGCCGATGGAATCAGGCTTTTTAATGCATTGAAAGGCCGGTGTGTACTTTTAAGATACCGATGGTTAAGATACCAGTGAGATTAGATTTCAGATGAATTTATTATATTCTGGAATTTTTCACAATACTCTGCACAGATAAATACGTCTTGTCAAAACATTAAGAAAAAAATCTAGTCATGAGCCAGTGAACCTAGTAGGTGGAGGCACACGTTAGAGGGAAAGTAATTTCCAGACCAGCTATGTAGGGAGAAAGAAGTAATTGTAGTCCTTTTTTTATCTTTGAGACAGGCTCAGACTACATAGCTCCAGCTAGATTTGAATTTGCTATGTAGCTTAGGTTAGCTTTAACCTCTGAACTTCCAGCCCCGACAACTTAAGTGCTAGAATTACAGGCATGTATTACCATGTTTGACTTAGTAATAATAATTGATAGGGGAAAAATAAGATCACTAACAGTAGAACCAAATCAGTGAACAAGTAAAACAAACTGTGAATGATTTGTATTTGTATACTCCACAGACATAATGCATTGACTTGACTGTGGTCTCAAAAAAAAAATGCTGTTTTTGAGACTCTTCTTATATATCTCAGGTTGGCCTCAAACTCCGTATGTTGCCAAGGATAAAGCTTTGAATTCTTGGTCTTCTTATCTCCTGATACTGAAGTTACAGGGCTGTCTGCCACCCTGGCAGTATTGAAAAGCTTAAAGGAAAGTGTCTTAGTCGGGGATTCTATTGCTGTGAAGAGACACTACCACCACAGCAACTCTTATAAAGGAAAACATTTAATTGGGGAGGCTCACTTCAATTTCAGAGGTGTGGTCCATTGTCATTCATGGTGGGAAGCAGGCAGTGTGCAGGCAGGCATGGTGCTGGAGAGGTAGCTGAGAGTCCTGTATCCTGCAGGTGACAGGAAGTGGTCTCTGTGTCATGGTGAATGAAGCTTGAGCAGAGACCCCATAGCCCACCCCACAGTGGCACACTTCCTCCAGCAAGGCCACACCTCCTAACAGTCCATTCCCTTTGGGGGTCTTTTTCTTCAGATCACCACAAAAAAGATAAAAATTCAAGAATTAGTGATTAGAGAGATGGCTTAGAGTTCACAGTGCTTGTTGCTTTTCTAGAAAACCTGTGTTTGGTTCCAAACATCCACATTACACCCATATTAGGTGGCTCACAATTACCTGAACTCCAGCTCCAGGAGATCTGGAGTACTCTCCTGGCTTCTGTAAGTATACAGGCCGCGCGCACGCACACACACACACTTTTAAATTCAAGATTAAGGTTGGAGAAATGGCTTAGTGGTTAGGAATTCAAGAATGAGTGACTAGGGCTGTAGCTGAGTGGAAATGCCTTTGTCTTGCATGTGCAAAAGCCCTGGGCTCAATCTTTGGTGTTGGTGTCACAAAAACCAAATATACTAGGTAATATAAATAAGAATTTAAATGTTAGTAACAGATTCTTTATTTTTAAGGCTGTTATCTAAGGAGTTTTTAGACATGGAAAAGAGCAAAGTGACCAGTTGAAGAAGCGCCAAGAGAGCAGTTCAGGAGAGAATAGACCGCTCAGGGGCAGATCATCCACTTCCTGTGCTGTCTTCTTTCTAAATGCTGTGCATGTGGCAGGGAGGAGGTGTGTGCGGTCATGTGAACGTCAGAGAACAACTTGCAGGAGCCATTGCTCTCCTCCCAACATGTGGGTCTCAGAGATTAAACTCAAGTGGCAAGAACCAGCTGGGCCACCTTGTCCACCACATAATAGTGTTTTTAAGTAAACATCATATCTAGAACCTGACCCTTATATAAAGAGTGGCTCTCGGGTTGCACAAATCCTAATTGATCTTATAATTAAAACCCGGTGCCAGATACTGGGGTAAAGCTGAAAGATCAGAGAGGCAGAGGAGCAAGGCACTAGGAAAACTTTTCACCACTACTGAATCCTCAGGCCCAAAGGGGAAGATCCTGTCTCCTCAGCTGGAAGGGGAACAGAAGCACAGGGCCAAACTCCTGTCTCCTCCCACCTTATGTTCCTTTCTCTGCTCTCCTTTCTCACATCACTTCCTGCCTCCACCTTCCTAGTGCTGGGATTAAAGGTGTGAGCAACCACTGCCTGGCCTCTGTGGCTAACTGTGTGGCTGGTTCTGTGCCTGATCTTCAGGCAAGCTTTATTTCTCAGAGGATACATAACATATCACTACACTCTTGCATTTTGACTATTTCTGAGTATAACCGCAAAGCTCACAAACTCCATTGATTAGAGGAACCACACGGTAGTGTAAAGGCCCAACAGTCAACCTTTAGTGAAGGGATCATGGGGGTTGCTGGTCTAAGCCAGTATTAGTGTCCGAGTCCCAGCCTACTGCTCCTCGTCTGCCCTCTTCCTTTCAGTCCTAAGGACGGAACCCAGGGCTCAAGCCTGCCAGGCCAGCAGTACTACTGAACCCAGTTTCTGGGAAGGCGGAGTTTAGAAGCTTAAATGGTGCCGCCTCCTGTTTGAACCAATCAGCTTAAACAACAAAGCCCACCACTGAGAGAGGAAACGAGTGCACGAATAGATTTCATCTCTCCTCTCTGTGGCGATGTGGGAACTCAAACTCTACTGTGGACGTGCTTACCCTGAGAAGAGACTGTAAAGCTGACGGTCCCCTTTCTTCCCCGTGTAGGATGGTGCGTCCCAGGCTAACCATTTATGTCTGTCAGGAATCACTGCGTTTGCGGGAGCAGCAGCAGCAGCAGCCACCGCAGCAGAAGCAGGAGGATGGAGATGCAAACGGTACTTTCTTCGGTAGGTCGTTCTGGGCAGACCAGGACAGGTAAGAAGAGAGCAGAGTAACACACGGGCAGCTGTGATGGAGCTTAGGCCAGTTCAGCCATAGTTAGTGGTCTGGCAGTAATCGCAACTGCCCACATTTATGGAGCTCTTTTCCCAGCTCACACTGAAAAGGGGGGCAGCCGAGGCAGGCTCTGCAGCCAAGCTATGTGATTTGTGAGTTTCTAGAAACTGAACAGGTTACCTGCAAATGCAGACGGTCGTCTGTGCACTGACTATTGTACTCTCTTTTGCAGTGTACCATGCTATCTATCTAGAAGAACTGACAGCTGTTGAATTAACAGAAAAAATTGCTCAACTTTTCAGTATTTCTCCTCACCAGATCAGCCAGATTTACAAGCAAGGGCCAACAGGAATCCATGTGCTCATCAGTGATGAGGTCAGTTTCCCAGTTCTGTTGAATTACCACACCATAGTTTGTTGGGGCATGTGGCAAGACCAAGAGTACTCTGTCAGGGTTGGACACTGCTTCCTACAGAGAGGTTTAGGCTTTTAATTTTAATTCTTAGTAAAAATTTTAACAGATGTGGTCTTTTGTCTGGCAGACCCTGAACCTGTGGGTTCACATGATCCTCCTGCCTTAGTATCCTGGTTTTCTGACATGCACCACCATGTCTGGCTTAGATTTTGTTCTTTGCTTACACCTCCTAATTTTTTTTAATTATATATAAAATTGGGGATGGTGATGCACCCTTGTAGCCCCAGCATAAAGAGACGTGGAGGCGGGAAAACCATACATTCAACTTCATCTCTGGCTGTGTAGTAAGTTCATCTGGCCTACACGAGATGGTTCCCCCCTCCAAAAAAAAGACAAAACCAAAAACTAGTGAGGGAGCAGTGGTTCAACTGCTATGAGGACAGGAGTTCAGGTATCAGAACCATGTTTTTGTTTTGTTCTGTTTTTTAAGATGGATTTGGTCCTGCATATGCCTTTAATAACCCCAGCACAGGAGGATCACTGGAGCTTGTACTCTGCCAGTCTAGCTGGTGAGGCTAGATTGGGGCGTGAGCTCCAGGCTGAGTGAGATGCCTGCTTTAAAAAAAAAAATGGAGTTAGGCCTCTGTGTGATTGTATACTCATACACATGTGCATATATACCATATATGTACCTCATATGTGCACATATGTGCACACTGGTGTGCACGCACACACAACTGTATGTATCCCTTGTACTCTTAGGTCAACTTAAAAAGTTTGAACAGTTATAAAACTTTGCCCACTTGAGTAAAAAAATATCATTCCTAGACACATACATACACCATGTTACAATGAGATGGTGGGTTAGCGAGATGGCCTGCACAGATGTAAGGACCTGAATTAGGATCCCTACTGCTCATGTAAAGAGCCAGTCATGACAGTGTGTGCCTGTAACCCCAGCACTAAGGAGCTGAGACAGAAGGGTCTCTGGAGATCACTGATCTGGAGTCAGCCTAGTCAGATGGTAAGCTTCAGGGTCAGAGAAAAGCAATTTAGGAAGACAGCAGATGTTAACACTGGCTTTCACCTTTGCATGCTCTGTGAAGTGCCCCCCCCCATACACAGAATGGTTAACCTGGGAGAGGTGATGCTTCTTACATTTCCAACATCTAGAAGTTAGAGGCAGGACTGTCAGTCCAATGCTAGCCTTAGGGAAGGGAGAGAGATTGATATTCTGATTACATCTCTTTAACCCAAACACAAGTCTTTGTCCCCGGTGTCCCCTCCCCCCCCAGCCACCCCCCCCCCTCCCCTGGTACTGGAACTGAAATCAGAGTTACACAAGTGATATAGGAGTTAGAGAGATGGCTCAGCAGTTAAGAGCATTTCTTCCAGATGACCCAGGTTTGATTCCCAGCAACCACATGGTGGCTCACAACCATCCAAAACCCCAGTTTCAGATCTGACTACCTTTTCTGACCCTCATGGGTATCAGGCAGGCACACAATACATAGATGTACATGGCAGGCAAACATTCGTACACATAAGATAAATATTTTTAAAAATTAATGATTTAATACAGTTACTCATTTTTTAAATGTAAGTATGCGTTCTGTGTGTGCGAGCGCATGCATATGCATGCAGGTGTGTCTGTTCATGGGTGCGCTTGTGGAGACTGGAGCTTTGGTTGGGGTTCCCCTCTGCTCTCGTTCTCACTGAATTTGAAGCTCATCAGTTCTGCTAGGCCAGCCATTGAGTGCCAAGATCTGCTGGATTATTGGCACATGCCACTGTGCACAGCTTTTTGTGGGGGTGCTAGGAATCCAACCTGAGGTCCTTAGTGTACAACAAACACTTTACCACTGACTGAGCCATCGATCCTGCCCCGGCCTGTCTTTATAGGCTTTCCATTTTTTGAGGTAGGATATTTGTAGTCAAAAGCTAGCCTTAAACCCCTTCCTTATATAGCCAAGGATGACCTCCTGCTTCCCAAGTTCTGGAATTGTAAGTCTGTGCTAGCCTGGCTTCCACAGAGTTGTTTTTGAAGTGCGTGTGTGTGTGTGTGTGTGTGTGTGTGTGTGTGTGTGTGTGTGTGTGTGTGTGTGTGTGTGTGTGAGTATGTGTGCGTGCACGGTTTTCAGTCTCAAATATACAGAGGCTTATATTAATTATAAAATGTTTGGCCTATGGCTCAGGCTTATTACGTGCTAACTCTTACACTTTATGGTAACCATAATTCTTATCTATGTTTAGTCATGTGGCTTGGTACCTTTTCTTCAATGCAGCATTCTCATCTTCCTTCCTCTGCATCTGGCAGGCATTTGCTACTCTGTTTTTCCTCTTCCCAGAATTCTCCTAGTCTGGTTACCCTGCCCCATACTTCCTGTCTGCCTTCTGGCCAGTCAGAGTTTTATTAAACCAATACAAGTGACAAATATTTACTGTGTACAGGAGCACTCTCTGGCCCCTCCCATAGATTTAAATGTTCATTTTTGATGTTTGAAAATCTCATCATTTGTCCTGCTGTTCTTCCTTGATGCAAAAATTTGTTTCAACCAAACAACTTAGAAAAGTTGAAAACTTTTCTTTTGTATAGAATTATCATCACACTTACAAAGATAACCAAAACTAACAAGGTCAAACATGACATGGATTTAATCCTTGAAACTTTAAAAGAGGAGAAGAAATTAGATATGCATCTCTTGTGTGGGTGTGGTTAGTTTCTGTTTTGTTTTTTTAAGATGGGATCTCATGTATGGCAGGAGTATTTCAAGGTCACCATGCACTCCACCCTCCTGAACTGGTCCTCCTGCCTCTATCTTGCCAGTGCTGTGATTACATTGTGCTCTAGCATGCTCAGTTCATACAGTGCTGGGGTCAAAGCTAGGGATTGATGCCTGACAGATCGTTAGTGAACCTACTAGACCTCATCCCAACCCTAGTCATACATCTATTAGAGAATTTGATGAGTCGCTCAGTTCCCTTAGCTAGCACATGGTTAATTAATCTGTAGTTGAGTGCTGCCCCCTAATTGTGAAAATGGCACAGAATTCAGCATCAGTTCTGTCCCGCTTTCTGCTCAGGCTGGAAGCACTGTGAACTTGATTTTCCTAAATTGATACATAGGAATGGATGGGGAGGTGGCTCTGTAGCACAATGGGTAGCACAGTGGACTTCTAGAGGCAGGGAATGGATGGAGTTTTACTGTAACAGAATCACTGAAATTATTTTGAACTTCTGAGTTATACCAAAAATTATATAATGGTGTTGTCTCAAGTCATCTATCTTTTGACTGTTGTGAGTGAGTCACTTAAATAAGACACCGTGACACTCACATGTAGAGGCTTGAGAAAGATATGTGGAGGTTGGAGATCTGGTAGTTGGGCCCTCCATATGGGCCTGCTCGTGTCTTTGTACCTCTTGCAAAGTCTTGGGGTTCACCTGAGGAAGTACATGCTCCACTTTTAAAGCCACTGTTCCAGATGGCTGTGAGGAGGAAGTTGCCCAAACCCCAGGCTTTTACGACATTACGCCCTTGAACTCTACACAGCTGCAGTCTCCTGCTGAAAGCTGGGCCTGGCCACACTTTGTCATGGAGTGTGGAGCCTCTCATATGAATTAACCCTCTGGGTGTAGGGTATTTGGGAGGAACACAAAAATTAGCATTTTAGCCTTTAATCCCAGTTCTCTGGAAACAGAGGCAGACAGATCTTTGAGTTTGAGAACAGCCAGGGCCACACAGAGAAACCCTGTCTCAGGGAAAAAATAAATGAATGAATGAATGAATGAATGAATGAATGAATGAATGAATGAATAAAGAAATAAATAAGGTGTCTTTGTCCTTTGAAATGCTGAGGTTGAGCTAGAGCCCAGGACGGGCATCCCTGGCAGGCACACTCTCAGACCTATAGCTCCACCCTCCTTTTAGTTTTTGAGATAATTTCACGCAGTAGCCCAAGCAGCCCTGTAATCTGTGATCTTCCTGTAGAAAAGGTTCACTTTCACCTCCTGGAACCTGTGCTGACCTCCTGACATCATCAGAGAGCTCCCTGGACACCAAACTTGTAGAGAAAGGGCGTCCAGAAGCAGCAGCAGGGCATGGGGGCAGGCCTGCGGGCAGCAGCACTGTTCACTACCCATCACTTTTAAAAGGTAGAGTCTGGACCGAGACTGGGGAGAGGGCTCAGTGGCTTAGATCACTGGTTGCTCTTTGATGGAACCTAAGGTCAGTTCTGGACACTCAAATGTTTGCTCACAACCTACTGCAACCCCTGTTTCAGGGGATCCCGTACCTTCATCTGACCTCTGCAGACACAACAATCAAATATGTAAAATAAGAAAAATTAAATTAAAACAAAAGAATCTGTCTCCTCTGGTCACAGTCCCCAAGCTCTGCTGAGGCGTTCGTGATCAGCTGGTAGAGCTTGTTGAGGCAGCTGCTGCCCTGGCCTGCCCAGCTGGTGCTCCTCATCTTTCTTCAAGGCTGGGGAGCACAAGGTAGTCTAATTTGAGGTGCAAGTTAAGCAGTTATTTTTTTACCATTACTTGTTCAGCACCACGTTTTTCAAATGCTCTGTTTTTTACTACTACTAAAGGAAGGCTCTAGGAAAGTCATTTTTGTTTAAATGTGAACTGTTTAAATACGGTTTCTAAGATTATGATTTATTTTGAAAAGTTGTTGAATTTATTTCAAATGTTGCCAATATCTTCCAAAGTGATAATAAGGCAGGCAGCATTCAGAGTGAGTTGTTGTGGCTTTGGGGACTTGCTGCCTAGTGGGTGTCTTTGAACTTAGCTAACTAGGGCTACAGTGTCATTCCTACAGTTGTAAAAGTAAAACTTATACACTATTCATAAGAAGCAGAGAGCTCAATTTCTACTTCAGCACAATGTCATGAAAAGCCTCATATTCAAAATAAACCCTGTGCACTGGGTGTTAATGTCAGCAAATCTTGTTGATTTTTTCAGATGATACAGAACTTTCAGGAAGAAGCCTGTTTTATTCTGGACACAATGAAAGGTAATAAAATAGTAAAGTATACTTTAACACATCCTGACTGTCTGTGTGTATGTAAGGTGGGTTACTATGTGCCGTGGCACACACAGGTCAGAAGACAATCTGCAAAGGTGATTCTGTCCTTCCTCCTTGTGGGTTCTGGGAATCAAAGTCAGGTCATTAGATATGGCAGCAAGAACCTTACTCCGAACCTTATTGCCACCCCAAAATAAATATCTTTATAAGAGAGTGAGTGCATGCATCAGGGTGCACATGCATGTGAAGGTCAGAGGACAGTCTTAGGCACTACCCACCTTTTAAAAATTTATTTTATTTTAATATAAATCTATTAAAATTATATTTAAAGTTTTATTTTTAATGAGTGTAGCTGTTTTTGCCTGCATGTATATCTGTGTACCACCTGTGTGCAGTGTTCTGAAAGGCCAGAAAAGGGCCTCAGATACACATACATGTATTCAGGGAACACACATAAAATAAAAATAAAACCTCTAAAAATTAAAGGAACCCTTTAAAGCAAATAAATACAAAGCTTGTAAGGGCTGTTGAATAGCACCCAGCCTGATGACTGGTGTTCCATCTCTAGAACTCACGTAGTGAAAGAGAAGAACCAATTCTCACAAATTCTTCTCTGACCTTCAAGGGCAAGCATGTGTAGCACACCCCCAAATAAATAATTGTTATTATAAATATTTGTAAAGCATTTAATATACCTAATCTTTTTAACATTACTGCTTTGCATGATAGTACATTGTAGAATACCATTGTTTCCTCTTGGTGAGCTTGTGTCTGATGTAAGCTGTTTTCACTGCATACCGTCTTAGGAGAGGCATCATTCTGGGTCTCTCTGGCCTGGGAAAAGTAAAAATCTGATGTCTTTATTCTACCTGCTCCTGTCTCCTGAGTAGTGGGATCAAAAGTGTGTGCCACCACCCCTGGCCATCCAATTGGACTCTGTATTTCCTCTCACAAGATAGTTGTTTTCCTTCCTATTCTAAAGATGGCTAAAGATCACCCCTTCTCACTGGGCAAGCAGATCTCTGTGAGTTTGAGCCCAGCCTGGTCTACAGAGCTAGTTCCAGATGGCCAGGGCTGCACAGAAAGATCCTCTCTAAAAAAACAAAAACAACAACAACAAAGATCACTCCTTCTCCACCCCCACCCCTTTTTTTTTTAACAGCAGAGACCAGTGATAGCTATCATGTGGTTCTGAAATAGAAAGAGCATTCCACATTGGCTGCTGCTGCTTCCTTCCTCCTGACGGACGTGACTGAAGATTGACAGTCTTCTGGAACCCAGCTTATGTGAATGTTGGGGGTATGTTTGTCAACTAAGCCCTACAGTGGAAGGACCCAGCCTCCTGTGTTGGCTCAAGCTGTTTGGCACCCTCGGATCCTTGCCAGACGTGGAGGTCAGCAGTGGTCTGCTGACTTTCTGGCCCCTGTTGGATACCAGTATGAACTCCCAGCGTCAGGGTGTACAGAGGGCACAGTGATAGTGGGAGTGGAGAGATATTTGATGGAAAGACATTTGATTTTGTCATGTAGAGCTCTTGCCATCCATTTTTCCCTTTTTTGTTTTTTGAGACAGGGTTTCTCTGTATAACCCTAGTTGTCCTGGAACTTGTTCTGTGGACCAGGCTGGCCTCAAACTCACAGAGATGCGCCTGCCTGTGCCTCCTATGTACTGAGATTAAAGGTATATATCACCAGCACCCTGCCATTTTTTTAATATAAAAGCTAAGTTATCGATCTCTTTCGTATCAAGCATATTGTCAGTTGTTCTGTTCACTTTTTTCTTTGACAACTTCTTTAGAGAGAAGTTTTCACTGCCTTTTTTTTTTTTTTTTTTAATTTGAGACAGGGTTTCATGTTCTTGCCTCTACCTCCCAAGTGCTGAGATTCCAGGTATTTGCCACCTTACCTGTTTCTGCAGTGCCAGGTTTGAACCCAGAGCTAGGCAAGCTTTCTTCCAGCTGAGCTCTAGCAGGCCCTCTAGCAATACTACTGCGGAGAGTGATTTGGGATAATATTTATTCGGGTAGGCAGAGTGATAAATTCTGTAGCTAGATTACCTTGTTTTCATCCTGTTAATAAATCCATAGTAAGTAGGGGAAAGAATGACCCCTAACTCAAGATCAGGAGATGTAGACAAAGTGGTGGTGCAGCTGCAAGGGGCCAGGCAGCTGGCAGGCAGTGGCACTCCTCAGTCCTTATTACTCCATGTCTCATGCCACCAATTGCCACTCTGTTGTCTGCGCTCACCCTTATTTTTTACTGAGGCGATGCTGGACCTTGATGAATTATCTACTGAAGAAGGGAGAGCATACCTAAATGATGACAGTCAAGACTCAGAAACTGAACAGACCCCTGCTCAGTGTCACTGACAGCCTCAAGCACAGAATGGAGGTGGGAGAGGCCCGAGTATGTCTAACTTCCTGAGTTCATTGTTCCTGAGTGATAATCTCATGCTGTGTGTTTATAAGTGGGTTATTCCAACCCCACTTTCTTCTCCCCTGTCTTATTTTGACATAGTGTTTTTTTTCATGTAAGCTTTACAAAAAATTCATTCTTTTCCCAATTCAAACTCACTCTGCCTATGTTCTGCCTTCCAAATGACGATGTCTGTGCATGTGCAGAATTGTGAAGCATTATGGGTCTTTTTCACATGTAATATTTGGGTTTTATTTTATTTCTGAGACAGTTTCTCTCTGTAGCCCAGGCTACCCTAGAACTCACTCTGTAGACCAGGCTGGCCTCAAATTGACAGAGATCTGCCTGTCTCTGCCTCCAGAGCATAAGTCATTACTACCTGGTGACATAAAGTTTTATCCAGAAATTTTCTCAGATTTTGTTGAGATAAACAAAGATAATGTTAAAAGACTCTGTATTAAATTTGAATCTACATGTGTTTTTGAAGCATTTGATAAAAGCTCACTCTCTCTCTCTCTCTCTCTCTATATATATATATATATATATATATATATATATATACATACATACAGTTTTTTGTTGTTGGTGTTCATTAAAATCAACCAATAATGTGATTTCTAATTTCTTTTGGCTTGAAACAAGTTTAAAACCTTGAAACCTGATAATGACTAACAAACACTGATACAAACAGCTCGGCTTTTCTAGTGAGTTATTACCCAATATCCTATTTTGAGGTGACATTTCTGGTTGCATTATAGGGGACTGGTTCCCAGTCAGTATATAGCTGCTGCTTTCATCCTCTGTTGTTGGCTGCCATCCCACCCCATCTGGGTGATAAATGGGAGAGCTGATTTGTGTGAGGCAAGATCTTGTGTTGCTCTGGCTGGCTTAGCGCTCGATATATAGCCCAGGCTGGTCCTGAACTTGTGCCTCAGCCTCACACATGCTGAGACTAAAGATGTTTGAAACCATGCCTGGACTTGGATTCTCATATTCTTGTGAGGTACAAATGATGCATATAATTCTGTTAACATTAGTTATAATTTATATGTACTAATATTTAGTTTAAGTTAGTTTTTATTGGAGTAGTCTTCAAAATTATAGAAGTGAATTTGTATACTATTGTAGTTTTAGATTTTGGGGTTTTTTTTTTGTCTTTTTTTTAACTTTATTTATTTATTTATTTATTTATTTATTTATTTATTTGCCCTGGTGTTTGCCTGGAACTGGAACTACAGACAGTTGTTGGCTGCCATGTGGGTGCTGGGAATCGAACCCGGGTCCTCTGGAAGAGCAGACGGTGCTTTTAACCGCCGAGCCATCTCTCCAGCCCCTAGATTTTGTTTTTTAAGAGTAGGAATAATGTGAAACTTGCATTGACCCTTTGTCACTGCTGCCCAAACTCTGGGGTCCATGACTTGTGTCACACCCGGCACAGATCTTTGAAGCCCTTGGACATTTTTGAATCCCCTTCTAAGGTGTTTGCTATGTCTGTGCTGTGTAACTGATGAGGTTTAGTGACAGAACATGGTGACTACTTACAAAATATATTCCATTATTAACCTTTTCTATTAAATGAAAAATTTTAATTAGCTTTTTCATTGTTAAATTAATATTTAAAATTATTATAAATCTGGATAATAAGGTTATAACTTTTTCTTTTCTCCTTGTTCTACTCTGAAGAGGTGGTCATTGACTATGGGTGTTTTCCTCATCTCAACACTCAGGAAACAGAGGCACAAGTCTGCATGATAAAATTGTCTTAATTTTTCTGTTATTGCCGTGACAAAATCATGACTAGGACAACTTGTAAAAGAAAGCCTTTAATCTGGGGGCTTACAGTTCCAGAGGGCTGGAGTCCATGACCATCATGTCAGGTAGCATGGCAGCAGGCGGGCAGACATGGGGCTGGAACCATACGTACGTACTTAGTTCAGGGCTTTCATATGATCCACGAGCAGCAAGCATGGAGAGAGAGCTAACTGGGAATGATATGGGTTTTTGAAATCTCAAAACCCACACCCAATGACATGCATGCCTCCTCCCATAAGGGCACACCTCCTAATCCTTCCCAAGGAGTTCCACTGACTGGGGACCACACATGCAAACATAACGTGCCTGTGGAGACAGCACCACCTGACTCTTGTCTCAGATTTTTTTAAAAGAAATCTTAAAATTTAATCATTGTGGGGCTGGAGTGGTTATGAGCACTTACTGTTCTTCTGGAGGACCTGAGTTCAATTCCCAGCATCCACATGGCAACTAACAGCTGTCTGTAATTCCAAGATCTGACACCCTTACACAGTTATACATGCAGGCAAAACACCAGTTCACATAAAATTAAAAAAAAATAAAAAAAATTTTAATCATTGCAAGAAGTTTTTCTCAACACATTTATACACATACATAAATCTCAGATACTCTAATAATTCCTGATTTAGTTTTAGTATTTAACACATCTTGAACATCTTTCTGTAGTGGAATTGATAGCTCTACATTAATGTTTTGTAAAGTGAATTCTCTATGCTCCCCAGCATCTATCTTCCTGGCTCACTAACTCACCTCTCTTCTAGGAGGAACCTTTTTCTTCTAAGTAAAGTGTCTTTAGTTTTGAGTAAGTTATTGGGTTTTCTGTTTTTGTTTGTTTAAGAATAGATTCTCAGGATGCCACTTAAGTTAAATACATCTGGAAAGATTCCCTTCATACATTTTTGCATGTATCTCAGATATATTCTTTAAGAAAGATTTGCTGGTAGCTGGAGATAAAACGGAGAGTCCAGGAAGCTCTGGGTTCAGGTCCTGGTACCACATAAATCAGGTGTTATTCCAGCAATTGAGGATGGAGATAGAGCAAAAAGTCCAAATGTCACCAGTGTTTGAGGTCACCCTGTGCTCCAGTGAGGCCCCGCTTAAAAAAAAAAGTGGGGTTTTATGTTTGTGTGACTGATGATTGATATTTATCCATCCATCCCATTCAAAAGAGAATATGTGAAAAATGAAATCATATTCTGTTTGACTTACTACTGTCTGTATTTTTCCTTGAAATAGAATGGGATTCTTGTAGAAATGTATGTATAAAAAACATAATAGGGGGCTGGAGAGATGGCTCAGCGGTTAAGAGCACCGTCTGCTCTTCCAGAGGACCCGGGTTCGATTCCCAGCACCCACATGGCAGCTAACAACTGTCTGTAGTTCCAGTTCCAGGCAAACACCAAGGCAAATAAATAAATAACGAATAAATAAAGTTTTAAAAAAAAAAAAAAAACAAAAAAAAAACATAATACTTAAATAGGACTTAGTGGGAATTAAAAGGAAGAAGAGGGTCATTACAAGACTCTTAAAGAATTATTAGTCACTATCTTAGTTGGGGTCACTATTACTGTAATAAAACACCGTGACCAAAAAGCAAGTTGGGGAGGAAAGGGTTAGTTCATCTTACATTTTCCAAATCATTGTTTATCATCAGAGTAAATCAAGACAGGAACTCAAGCAGGGCAGGAACCTGGAGGCGGGAGCTGATGCAGAGGTCATGGAGGACTGCTGCTTACTAGCTTGCTCCCCATGGCTTGCTCAGCCTGCTTTCTTATAGAACCCAGTCCATCGGCCCAGGGGTAGCATCACCCACAATGGGCTGGGCCCTTCCCCATAAATCACTAATTAAGAAAATGCTCTACAGGCTTGCCCTACATCTTGATCTTATGGAGGCATTTTCTCTCTTTTCTGATGACTCTAGCTGTGTCAAGTTGACACAAAACTGTCCAGCACTGTCACTAAGTACATTGACTGTCAGTAATAAAGTTGTCTGATTTGATGGCCCATTAAGACGATTTACCCAGGGACAGCAGGATTGGCTTAGTGGTGAAAGTGTATGCTGCTCCTTCAGCACCCACATGCTGCCTTTGGCTGTCTAACTCCAATTCTGGGGGAGTCTGACTTATGCGGATGGAAAAGGGGTTCAGCAGCTATGAGTACTTGAAGGACTGGGTTTGGTTTCCAGCACTCAGACAGCTACCACAACCTTCTGTAACTCTCCAGGGGATCTAATGCCTTCTGATCTGTGTGTCTGTGCATACATGCTGGCAACCCCATAAACAGACAATAAAAATCCTTAAAAACAATTTTTAAAATATTTTCTAAAAACTGTTTGCTCGGGGCTGGAGGGATGGCTCAGCGGTTAAGAGCACTGGCTGTTCTTCCAAAGGACCTGAGTTCGATTCCCAGCATCCACATGGCAGCTAAAAATTGTCTGTAATTCCAAGATCTGACACCCCTACACAGTTATACATGCAGGCAAAACACCAATTCACATAAAATAAAAAATAAACACTTTTTAAAAACTGCTCAGGTAAATGATTAAGAAACCATTTATCTGGGCATGGTGGCACACCTCTTCCTCCTTACAATGCAAATACTTTACTGACAGCTATCTCACCAGCCTTTCTCTTATATAAATAACCTGTATTTAATTAATTTATTTAGTCAGGGTCCCACTATATAGCTCTAGCTGGCTTGGAACTCACTATGTAGACCAAGCTAGCCTCAAACTCACAGAAATCTGCCTCTGCTGGGATTAAAGACCTGTGGCTGTGATGTGGGGTGTTTTCTGTACACTGTGAATTACTATTGGATAATACAGGAACCGTTTTGGCCTATGGCAAAGCAGCTTATAGGCAGGTGGGAAATCCAAGCAGAGATAAAGAGGAAAGAGGGTGGAGTCAGAAGGAGAGTCTTCCAGCTGCTGCCCAAGAGAGCATGATGTAATGGAACAGGTAAAGCCACAAACCAGCCACGTGGCAAGACATAGAGTAATAGAAATGGGTTAAGTTTTAAGAGCTAGCTGATAATGAGCCTGAGCCATAAGCCTAACAGATTTTAATTAATATAAGCCTTTGTGTGATTATTTGGGGCTAAGTGGCTGAGGGACTGCAGGCCATATCTATGGCACCACTCCCACACCAATGTTTGGGGGGTTTTGTTTGTTTGTTTTCTCCATTTTTTGAGATAGGTTCTTTATGTAGCCCTGGCTGTCCTGGAATTCACTCTGTTGCACAAAATCTATTTGGTATTATAGTGAAAACCCAGAGCCACATTGTAGTCAGTGGTTTCTGGCCTGGCCTAGCCCCAAGGTCTGGATAAGCAATCCCAAATAATCACACAAAGTCTTATATTAATTATAAACTTTTTAGCCTATTACTCAGGCTTCTTACTTTTTAACTCTTATACTTCAACCCATATTTCTATCTATGCCTAGCCACGTAGCTTGGCACATTTTTGCTCAGTGCAGCATTCTCATCCTGCTTCCTCTGTGTCTTGCTGGCATCTCCTCTCAGCTCTTCTTCCCATAATTCTACCAGTCTGGTTACCCTGCTTCTACTTCCTGTCTCACTACTTGACTAATCAGCAGTTTATTAAACCAATATTGACATATTTACAGTATAAAAAAGCATAATCCCACAGCACCAGGTATTGGGAGAAAGCTAAAATATCAGAGAGATAGACAAACAAATCACAGCCACTTCTCAGCATACAACTCCTCAGCCCTGTCTCCAAGAAATCCTCTGACTCCAGTCTCTCCTCAGGGAAGTTGTCAGAAAAGCTGAACTTCTTCCCTCTTTCTCCACCCAGCCACCTTACTTCCTTATTCAACATTCCTAGAGGTAGGATTAAAGGTGTAGATTGGGGGCTTGAGAGATAGGCTCAGAAGTTAAGAGCACTGAGGTCCTGAGTTCAATTCCCAGCAACCACATGGTGGCTCACAACCATCAATGATGACATCTGGTGCCCTCTTCTGTATACTGTATACATAGTTAAAAAAAAAATTTAAAAAAGTGTGGGTTACCACTTCCTGATTCTCATGGCTTAGCTCTGTTCTCTGATATTTTAAGCTATTTTTATCAAATATACCACCATGTCCCTCTGTAGACCAAGCTAACCTCAAACTCAAGAGATCCACCTGCCTCTGCCTCCTGAGTGCTGCAATTAAAGGTGTGTACCACCACCTTTAGCTGTTCTTTTTTAAGATTTACTTTGAATATTTTTAATTGTATATAGGTATGTGTGCGCATACAATCTCCTGCATGTGTATATATGCACAAGAGTGCAGGTGCCTGCAGACGCCAGAGGCATTCTACCTCCTGGAAATGGAGTTTCAGATGGTTGTAAGCCACAGTGTGGGTGTTAAGGTACCTTCAGGCAGTGCAGCCCAAGGATCCCTAGTTTACATCATGTCTCTTCTGAATTTCAAGCAGGAAGATGATGAGTGCATGCTATCCTAAAGATACTTTTTAATGATTTACTCATTTTCGTCTTTTGCTGTTGTCTCCTAGACAACTTAAATGTCTCCAATGTCACCTAGGGAAGAAAAAATTAAAATTCTTTACACTTTTTCAGAGCCACTTAACATCTGAGTTCTATAAGTGAGATGGCTTGGTAGCCAGTAGAGCTGGCTTCATAGTTTCTTGGCTACACGAAAAATCCACTAGGATCTAGAACCACCACACACACCTACATAGCTTAATCCTGCCGTCCATCCTTGTAGCCAATAAATGCTTACTGTGCTCTTAAACATCATATAACCATTTTTTTTTTCTAAACTTGGTATTGAGAATAAAGTACACAAAACTCCGTTGTTTCCTAGAATTTAGTCAAGTGATGGAAGACTGAAGAATAAACTCAACCAGGAGTAATGCCAGAGAAGAGACCAGGAGAAGCAGCAATTTCAAATTAGGGCTGTGATTCCAGTGCTCAAGAAGCAGCAGCAGGAGCATTGAGAATCCAAAACTGAGACTGGCGGTGGTGCGCGGCTCTAATCCCAGCACTCAGGAACAAAGGCAGGCTGAGCTCTGAGTTTTGGGCCAGCCAGGGCTCTTACACAGAAAAACCCTATCTGGTGGTGGTGGTAGTGGGAGGGAGAATTCAAAACCATCTTGAATTATATAGACCTTATTCAAAACAAAGAACAGGGCGGGGGTGGCAGGGAGCGAGAACTCTATGTCTCTATCTGGAGACATTTGAATAGTTACTAAATGTGCCTGGTTGGCATAAGACTGTTAAGTTAAAAGCTCGAGGTAGCAGTATGATTGTTGAAGGAGCTACAGGAAAAGCCAGTTTTCCAAAGTGGGGAAATGAGAGCAGCAGCAAATAGGGTGAGATTATGTGAGGGGAACCACAGGATGGACCTAGATCTTGCCTTATAGGTCAACTGAGAAACAGGGTAAGAAAGGAAGACTGTAGTAGTCATTGACAAGTCCTAAACAACTTCTTGGTTCTTATCTTGCCCATTTTAAAGATAAGATGCAAAGCTGTGATGGTCAGAGATAATAGCAAAATATAAAAATATGGAGAAATCGGCAGAGAAAGTGGCACATGCCTTTAATAGGAGCGCTCTGGAGGGAGGCAGGCAGATCTCTATGAGTTTGAGGCCAGCTTGGTCTACACAGTGAGTTCCAGGACAGTGAGAACCTGTTTTAAAAAATAAATAAAAAGGAGAAATCAGTCTATCATTTAGATAGGTCATTTTTTAAAATAATTCCTTTGATTAATTTAGGTCAGCTGCAGCAAGTCATATGGGGACAACCCCATGAGCAAGGATTACGTTCCTCAGGCATCACAAGAGGTCCTGATGCGGGAGGAGGAGGGCTTTATAGGAGAATTCGTTTAGTTAATGCCGATGTGTAGCGGAGGGTCGGCAGCCTTCCCCTTCAAAAGGCTGCAGCTACCCCGATGTCTCCAGAGGTCCGACGTGGATGTTCCTTTGGCAGCTTGTTTCAGGGCGGACTAGGGCTTTGCAGCACTCGCCACCTCCGACTCCCGGCATGCCATTGGGCGTGGGCCGGGTGTAGACTACATTTCCCAGGCTGCCCCGGGTCCCGGCCACGACGCGCCGGCGCCTATAAGAGGCAGAGCGCTGCAGCCGGAGCCTATTGTTAGCCGGAGCCGGGGCGGTTCTGGGCTGTGCTGCCCTGGGTGCCCGAGTGCAGAGCCGCCCGCCCCCCGCCGCCTGCCGGCCGGCCCACACACCCTGCAACCCCAGGAGCTCCGCGACAGCCCGGGGCACCGGCACGCCTCCGTCTTCCCTCTTTGCACACGGGCTGAGACGGCAGCGTGGGCGGCGGAGACCGTGACGGGAGAGGCGGCCGCGGCGGGGCCGGTAATGGGCCTGGGGTGCGGGGCGGAGGGGTCCGCCTTGTCCTTGCTCGGCAGCGGTTTTCGGGCTGTTGATGGAGCAGCGCTCCGGAGCAGAGCGGTGCAGAGCGAAGGGGCGGGGGGGGGGGGGGGGGGGGGGGGGGGGGGGGGGGGGGGGGGGGGGGGGGGGGGGGGGGGGGGGGGGCGGGGAGCCAGGGCGCCTCTGGGAAGAGGCGTGGGAGCGAGGGGCGCCGGGGACGCGGGCCGGGCTGCAGGCTAGCTCGAGGGCCGGCTGGGCGGCTTGGAAGCCGGCAGGATTGCGGCTGACGGCGGAGTTCGGGATGGAGTGGGCAGTGATGTAGGACGGAGGGAAGTGAAGGAAGGGGAGGGGGACGGGAAGAAAATGTGGGAGGAGTGGTTGGGAATTTGTGAGTAGCGGGCCGGGAGGATGTGGGAGGCTGTGTGGGGACTGCAGATGATCCGAATGAGCGGGAAGGCTAGCGGGAATCAATGGGGTGAGAGCTGAAGGGTTCTCAGCTGTGTGAAGGGGACCTGGTGACTTGACATGTCCCTTCTGCTCTGGCTCCTAATGTCTCCCATGTTTCTGGCGTTATGTGCAAAAATGAGAGCATCACTTGTCCGCGTTGCTAGCTTGATCTTTTTTTCAGGCCCAAACACGCAGCTGCCTGCCATCATCCCCATTGAGCGCTGTGATCTTGATTCATCCTTTTAAAAGGGTTTAGAGTGGCAATGTGACAAACTGATCTTCAGTATGAAAGGTTAGAAGTTGTCTCCAAGAGACGACACTGTTCGCCTTGTCCTCCAGTTTTTCAGTTCATGATTAAAAAAGAAAGAAAACCCTCAGCTGATTCACATTCTCCTTTTCTTTGGTGTCTTTAAGTCTTACAAATCTCTAAAACCAGGGTGTTGGTATGTGGCAGAGTTAATGCAGCATCATGCTCCAGGTCTCCCACAAAGATCTTATGTGTTCCCTAGGATGTGGCTTACATGTGGAAAGCCAACTTCTAACCCAGTGTAAGTAAATGACCAGAAATCCGGGATTCGGGGCTGAAAGGGCTTTCTTTAAACACCTAGCTTAAACGGGAGGTTTTCAATGAGTACCTTAAGTGCTTTTCTGATTTCATGATCTTGGTGATCACAAGGACACAATGGATCCATGAAACTGTGGTATTTGAGAATCACCAGTAGTATCTTGTTAAAAGGGAAGTAAGGAGGGTTCTTTACTTTCTACCTCACCTCTACCTCGATGGTGGCTGGCTGATGGTATAAAAGATCCTTGACCTTTAGCAGAACACTGGGTTCTAGTTGAATGGAAAGGCTCTTTCCTGTGAGGTGAACCTTGTCTTAGGATTTTGGACTCATTTAAGAAAAAGGTTCACATACCCAGACTATACAAATGTTCTGTGTCCACACTTTTCCCTAAATTGCTTCCACTTGTTATATTTTACTTTTTATTTATTTTGAGACACTGTCCCTCTACATAGGCTGTCCTGGGACTCACGCTGTAGACCAGGCTGGTCTCTACTCAGAGATCTACCTGCCTCTGCCTCCCAAGGCCTGCATTGCCACACCCAGTTTTTGTTGTTCTTATGCAAACTGGGATTTGAAGTTTTGGGTCCTTATCAGTTGGAAGAAGCTTAGACTTTGTACTGAAATGTACATGCTGGTTTTATTTGGTGCTAGCCTTCTATGTACTGTAGCTATGAACTGTATTGTGTTCCTTTGGGAAATGTTCAGCTAGGAACACTTTAACAAAACACCATAAGGCTTGTAGTCAGAACGTGTCAGCTGACTCATCCTACCAGCATGTGAAAGCTTTTATGGAGAGATACATTTTCTGTTGTTTGAGATGTTTATTTAGACGTTTCTAGTCTCACCTTGGTTATTTCTGCATGGGTTTGAATGCCTGGTTAGAACTCGTAAAGCAGAGGGCTAGGGGCTGGAGGGGGTTTCACATAGCCTTGGCTAGCTACAGACTTGCTTTCTAGTCAAGGATAACCTTGAATTTCTGCTCCTCCTGCCCTTAAATGCTGGCATTACACGCATGTGCCATCGGGTGAGAGTTAAAGAGTATCTTTTATGTGGTTAAGGGAATAGTTGGGCCAGTGGGATGACCGACTCTTAATGAATCAGTTCTAGTGGTTACTGTAGTATTACATGGGTTTTTCAAGGCAGTATGGAACTAACTAGGGGGCAGGTTCATGGCCAAGTTCACGCGAGAGACCTGGACAAGGAGAGTGAAGTTGAAATATAAACTTACATTGTTTGCCAGGAGATGATGATAGAAATATAATTTTTTCAGTGCTGGAGGGCTGCCCTCGGTGCACACACCTGTGAGCCCAGCACTTGGGAAGCTGAGGCAGGAGACCACTGTGAGTTCCACACCTTCTCCAGAAACAAACCGGAGCCTTTCGGGGGGCCAATCTGGGCTGCACAGCTGCACTCAAAACAATTTTAAGGAACAGGTAATTTTACAGGAAATATTGCTAACGTCCTGAGTAAGGTGAACAGAGCCAGAACAGTGGAGTCTCAAAAATTTTCCAGAGTATCATCCATGAAATATTGTTGTTGTGCTGAGACTTGAAGCCAGGGAAGGCATCAAGCAGGCAACCATTGTCTACCAAGGTACATCCCCAGCCCTTTAGTGGAATAAGTCATATAGATCGCTATACACGTTATTGACACATGTAGACCTGATTATTGCAGTTTAAGGAAATGACCTCTTGTTATGTTTTACGGCTTTCCCTCCCCTTTCCCACCTACCTGGGCCCAAACCAAGGACATGTGTGATGTGAAGGGAACTGCTTAAAACAAGCTGCCAGCATCGCCACACTCAAGGACGGACACAGAGGGTTCTCTGGAGGGCAGCTGGGTTAAGATAAGGGAGAATTTTAGTGATAAAGATGGTTTGGGCCCAGATCCAAGTTTATGTGAGACTTAGAGAGTAATATTCAAAGGAAATCCACCCTACCGGAAGCAAAGGATCCCAAGGAAAGAGCAGAGTGCACATTTGCTTCCAATCCTAACCTCTGTGCTTCCAGGCTGAGGAACAGCCATTTTTCTACAAGTATTAACCGGAGCTCAGTTAAATTGAAGGGACTCTTCAGCCTTTTCCAAGAAAGCAGGTTTTCTGCTTAGTGTTGATTTCTCATGGAGTTGGGAAGACACTCGTGGTGTGTGTGGTTGTGTGAACTCAGCAGACTACAGTCTTCTTTTCCTCTATAGTATCCACATGAATATTTAATGACAAAGGTGCCCCCCCCCCATGCTCCTTCACCAGAAATAGAAGGGAATGAGGCATTTGTTAGCTGGAGGCATCGCCTTTAAGCCCAGCTAAATCTTAATTTAAACAGCCCCTTCACTCTTGTCCTTTGTAAGGTGACTTGTGGTCAGACCTAAGGATCACAGCTGACACTTTGAACTCGTTTGATTCTTTTAAAAAGCTTTTAGGTTTTATTTTATGTGAAGAGGCATTTTTATCTGCACATGTGTCTTTGTACCACTGTATGGCTGGTGCCTGAGGAGGTCAGAAGAGGGCATCAGACTCCTTGAAACTGGGGTGAGAGGATTGGATGCTGGAGCTGGACCGAGATGTTCAGAAGAGCAGCCAGCACGGTACACTGCTGACTGCCAGGCCTGTATAACTGATAAAGACAGTTTCTGTGTAGCTCTGCCTATCCTAGAACTCACTACTAGGCCGGCCTCGGAATCATAAACACCGGTGCCCTTGATTATAATTCTTTTTTGTTTGTTTTGTTTTTCAAGACGGGGTTTCTCTGTTTTACAGCACTGGCTGTCCTGCAACTCTCTCTGTAGACCAAGCTGGCCTTAAAGGCGTGTGCCACACCCAGCTCCTTGATAATAGTTCTCAGCAAGCTCTTGATTTCAGTTTTTCTTCTTGGCCACACTTACTTGGATGTGCCTGCCTGAAACCTGTGAGAGCTAAGGAAGGTGCTTCAGTTCTTCTTGTGATTTGAATGCAGAGTTTTTATGTGATCTGAGTAGGTATTTTAGGAAATCCCTAAAGCACGAGCCAGGTCTGGTTAACTTTGTAGAGCTGATCTAAATTGCTACTCAAAGATGTAGTCCAGAAAATGAGGACTGTGGCAGCTCTCTGTCTCCACAGTGCATTCTGGGTAGCTGCTCTGCAGTAATACAGCAGTAATGCAGCAGCCATGCAGCCCTATCTCCCTGGCAGTGCTGGTAATCCTGCTGCGCAATTAACAACCAGTGAGATCATTGTGTGGGAAGTATCTTACCTCCTCAAATGTGGATTTGGCTCTGACAGCATTTCTGCTGTACAGAGTCATGTCCTTTTGTCCAGAGACAGAAAAGGAGAAAGTCTTTGCCTTTATAATGATGTATATAATATACTTTATATATTATATTGGTGTAACCAAGATTAACTGTTGCGTCTTTTCCTGTTTTCCCTTGATGGTTTCTTTTCAGAGGCTGGAGATTGTAAAGCTCTGTTTTCTTCTTTGCATAGGGAATGATGAGAGACCAGTATAGGGTTGGGAAGGAGTCTGGTTTATGTTTATTTGTGATGCTGGAATCAAACCCAGGGCCTTGTGTATACTAGGCAAGCACTCTGCCACTGAGCTACACCCACAGCCCCACTTTCTGGGTTTTGAAGCCAGTACAGATTCTAATCTTGGCTCCTCTTTTTAGTACTAAATTTGCCCTTTCTGGGAGCCTGGTGAGACACTTCACACTTGGAAGATCTGGGTCAAGGGTTTTCCTGACTGCCTGTGCCCTTCAGAGTTGAGAGCCTTGAGCAGAATTGCCCCCTAACATACTTTGGCAACAGTGGGTTCCATAATCAGGTTGTGAAACACTGTGTTGTTTCTTCCAGCCTTTACCCTGCGTGTTCATAAGTATATTAAAAACCCCTAAGAGGTTCTGCTATAAGTGGTTCCTAAACTATTTTAACAGCAGTCCTGTTTTCATTCAAAAAGCTATTAATATCCATGGGATTAGTGTATTTAAGATGCACACTTGGGGAAATGCCAGAGTAAGTTATCGCTGGGATAAAGACTTGGGTCTGACTTTGGTTTAGGCAAAAGCTCTGCTGTCCTTGATCCCTGGAGTGCTCTCCTGTGTGATCTGAAGAAAAGTGAATGGTAGTCTGGGCCAGTGACCCCCGTGGCCATCCCTCTCCTGGGAAATGCTGCTGCAAACTGGTTATTCTAAGAGTAGCTAGGCTGGAGGAGCTGACAGAGTCAACAGAGACATGACCTGGTCCTGAGAAGGCAGACTAGTGCTGGGCCAGGTGCTTAGCTTTTCTTTAGTTAGAGCGATGTGTTTACGGACTTCAGTGCTGACTCTTTGTCTCCCCTGGGCAGAATCCTAATGTTCCTGGCTAGCTGGTGGTGAGCAGCTTTGGGGCCATCGTGGTTGGCTCCCCAAGGAAGCCTCTGAAGCCAATGGATGCATTCTCGGGTTCAGGGCTCAAGAGGAAATTTGATGATGTGGATGTGGGCTCCTCAGTTTCCAACTCGGATGATGAGATCTCCAGCAGTGACAGTGCTGACAGCTGTGACAGCCTCAACCCTCCTACGACCGCCAGCTTCACACGTGAGTGACCTGCCCCCACCACCACCACCTGCACTTACGTTCCCATCGAGCCCCCGAAGCCTGAGGCCACTTCTATCCATCCTGGAAATTTGTTCATTTCCTAGCGTGTCCTTGAGTTTTTGGAAAACCTCACTGCTCTGCTGCCATAGGCTGAGGTCTGACTTATTCTATTTGTGCTGTGGTTTGGGGTGCCCAGAGTGCGTGCGATGTGGTGGGGAAAGGGGGAGCTCACTCAGAATTCTACTTTTGCCTCAGAGGACTTGCCCAGAGGTTCAAGAAATTATAAGTGGTGCCGGAATGGGTGTTTGGACACTGGGGCACCTCTAAATCTCCTCATTCCCGTTGTCTCATCCCATTGGATTCTGAGGCTTTGAACCCTAAAGTGAAAAGCCCTGAACCTGGCAGATTTTCCAGTGGCGCCTACCCTGGGCACAGTGGTGTCTCCAGCTTTCAAGTTGTTTCTGTAGACAACCTCTGATAGCAAGGGTCAGGGGTTGATGGACTAAATCTGGTCATCTGCTTGTTCCTGTGGTTTTGTGGGAACAGTCACACCCTTTGTTTGCAGGCATCTTTATGCACTAGCAGCTTGAGTAGCTCAACAGAGACCTCATGCCCTAAAAAGCCTGAAATATTTATCATCAAGCTTGTTAGAGAAAAGCTCCGACTGTAGAATGCTATCCAGTTGAACTCCCTCTATGGGGGAAATATACCTTATCAGCATAGTTGCTGGTAGTTCTTACTTACATGTGGCCACTGAAATACAAACTGAAGAGCTGGATTTTTTAAATTGAGTTTTAATTAGTTTAGACTATCACATGGCAATTTTCTTTTCTTCTGAAAGAATACTAGTGTTCCCAGTTGCTGTCTAAAAATAGATTTTGTGGCCATCTATTTAGATGGAGTCAGTTTGGAAGCAGTGGTATGAACCAGCTGAGGTTCAAGGCTCTTTCCAGTTTTGCATATGACTTAAGACTTGGAAATAGTCTCACATTCAGGAATGAATTAAGAGCCCAGATGAATAAGAGCAGGTGAGAGCCCTGACTGAGCAAGCTGTCTCGGGATCAAGACCCATGTGTTCTGTTCACAGCCACATCCATCCTGAAGCGGCAGAAGCAGCTGCGGAGGAAGAATGTCCGCTTTGACCAGGTGACTGTGTACTACTTTGCCCGGCGCCAGGGTTTCACCAGTGTGCCCAGCCAGGGTGGAAGTTCTTTGGGAATGGCCCAGCGCCATAACTCTGTACGCAGCTACACCCTTTGTGAGTTTGCACAAGAACAAGAGGTGAACCACAGAGAGATTCTTCGTGAGCACCTGAAGGAGGAGAAACTCCATGCCAAGAAAATGAAGGTGACTGTGGCCATTGGGGTCTGGTGCTTCCTGACCGCTGAGGCCCAGAGGGAACCCCACTGTGTCCATTGATACCGTTTCATTTAATGGTTGATCTTGGTGATCAGAGAGTGCGATTTACCTTTCTAATGAAAGTCTCAGGTTCTCAGTCAGATCTTAGTTTCAGTTTCCTTGTCTTCTCTGGCAGCACTGCCAGCCAGAGACAGAAAAACTACTTTCCTTACTTCTTCATATCACAGGGACGCTATGCTAATGTAATGTGAACACCTGATACTTCTCAGGTCTGTCACCAAGCAAACACAAATTTCAGTTTGTCAGTGATTATCCTTGCCTACGGGAGTAGAAGGGAACAGCTTTCGATCTTTCATGTTCTCTGAAGGTCCGCTGCCGTCTGTGACTGCCACATCATCACCCCGGAAGACTGGCACAGTCTCCTTGGTGCAGAGAGTAGCATTATTTCTTATATTCATAGACTAATACACTAGGGTCCTGGAGAGATGGCTCAGCACTTAAGAGCATTAGTTATTCTTCTGAAGGGTCTGGGTTTGGTTCTATGGCTGCACTGGAACTTGCTATGTGCATCAGCTAGCTTCAGACTACTGACATATCTTATCTGCCTACCTCTGCCTCCCAAGTGCTGGTTTTAAAGCCATACACTACCAGACTTGGCCAAAAAAATCAGTCTTTTAAAAAATGCTACACCTGCTACCCTATACTGATAGCAGCAGAAGGCCCTCCCTCCCCAGACATCCATGTACTACCTTAGCATGTTGGCATCCACTGTCACAGTTTCTGTAAGTCTCCAGTCTTTTCCAGAGATGAGGGCATAGCTTAGTGGTAGAGTACTCACCTAGTGTGTATGAAGCCTTGGGTTCTGTCCCCAGTTCAGGAGACAGAATATGAATGAGAATTCATCTCTAGGTTCAAAGCATAAGATGGCTGCATCATTTCCAGGGGTGTGGACAAAGCCGAACGGCCCTGGCTGGGCTGGAGAAGTGGCAGCAGAAGGCAGCGACTGAGCAGGTCTCACCAGTTTTAGTGTTTACGAGTGCTCACCCTGTTCCTGGGCATTATGCCTGTTACCGTAATGACAGTGACATTGAGCCTTCCCTTTCTTCTGAGGAATTCTGTCACTGACCCTGTCAAGCTTTTCGGTTGCTATAGCAACAGCTAGACAAACATTCTTCTCGGTTACAGTGAAGATTCTCTGCCCCTTCCTTTCCTATAAGACAGCTTTCCCAAATAAGGTAGAGGACATACTGAGTGCCCCTGGTGCTGACGGGGATGTCAGGAAAATGCTCCCCTTCCTCCCCAGGAAGGGTTCGTTCTTCTCTTTAGCACCTATAAGGACACAGTCTTAAAGTAACATATACCCTGTGTCTCTCGTGCCATTTAATATTTCTTTTCCCTTGGGGCTATTCCAGTCAACTGTTAGAACTCTGTAGCCTTCATTACTTATAATTTTCTAATATTTTATCCATATGGGATTCATTATTATAATTAGTTTTAATTGGGTGGTGGTTGTTTTTGTCTGTTTTGTTTTGGGGTAGATCTCATGGAATCCAAGTTGGCCTTGAACTTGCTGTGGAGCAGGGCATAGCTTTGAGCTTTTGTTCGGCCTCCGCCACTTCCTAAGTGTCGGGCTTATTAAGCAGGGGCCACACCTGGCCTTGACTTTCCTTTCCCCAAGCATGCTCAGTTGTCTCAGCACCTGTAATGGCTAGAAGGCTGTGCTGCTCTGAACATCGTCTGTGGAGTCCGAATTCTGCCTGCTTCTCTTGATCGATTTTCCTTTGAGAACAGCAGGAGTGCTGGGGATGAACCAGTTCTGTGACACAGACAGGAGCGATCCTTGTGTCTACAGAAAGGACCTGGTAGCTGCTTGCCTGGCACAGAGGTAATGGACTGGAGAAACCTGCGTGGGTACCCAGTTCCTGTGCCCCCCACAAGCAGCGAGGTGCTCGGCTTACTACTGCTCGGGGCTGTTGCATCACACCTCTCTCAGGAGTTCTTCCTCTCCCAGTACTGCTCTGCTTGTCTGACGAAATAAACCAAAGCCTCCAGCCACTGGGCTCTCCCTGCTAGCAGCATCCAGGGCCCCAGGGGCTGGGGCCTCATTTTCTTTACTTAGATCCTCAGTGAGTAGTTTATAGAGCTCATTCAGCCAGAAATTGTCTCCAGCTTGTCCTTCCACAGAGAGTCCTGCCCTGGCTTTCTGTCCACCTCAGTGAGAAAACCCAGATTTCTGCCCATAGATAGCCACACGATGTTACTTACGCTGCCCTACCTCACAGAGGGTTTTTTGTTTTGTTTTGTTTTTGACATGAAATAAACCAGGATCAGAAGGAAGAAAACACTTTTCTTCCTGACTGTTGGAAGTAAGGGATTTGATAGCGTTAGTAATTGGCTGTCCGCTCCTTACCAGTCAGTGCAGTCCTTCTGAGTACACAGCTAAATACTCAGTCTGGGGGTGCAGTTCCAGACAAGCACCCTGGAAGCCTGTGCTCTACTCTAATGCACCCTTTTCTCTGAAGGTAGTTGTGGGTGCTCCAGAGCTCAGATTGAGGGTATTTAACAAAGTCACCAATATCACTGAGTTGCACCAATCCCCGATACACCCACCATCAGCTGCAATTCAGGTAACAGTCTAGACATGAGGGAACATTTCTCTAGACAGGCTCTTGCTGTCTCCCATGCCCCTCGCCTCAGCTTCCTGAGTTGCTGGCTGTCAGCTGTCCTGGCAGACCACCTTTGAGGATGTGCAACTGAAAGGTGACGTCTCTGGTGTGGGCGGGGGAGTGTTGGAGCCAGATAAACTTCCTGTCTTTCTGCTCTGGTTCTAAATCATGTGTGCTATCCAGTATGGCAACCATTACTTATTTTTAGCTAGTTACATAAAATGAAATAAAATCCAGTTTCTCCATCTTTACAGTTCTGGTGCTTTCCTAGTGTAGGACAACACAGCACCTCCTGGCTGTAGAGCTGGGAAGCGTTCTGGTCACTGCGTTGCTAATGCTCTAGAGCTGACCTTTCCTGTCTCCTGGCAGCTGACCAAGAATGGGACAGTGGAGTCCCTGGAGGCTGACGGCTTGACACTGGATGACGTTTCAGACGAAGATATCGATGTAGAAAACGTGGAGGTGGATGATTACTTCTTCCTCCAACCCCTGCCCACCAAGAGGCGACGAGCACTGCTGAGGGCATCCGGGGTCCACCGGATTGATGCTGAAGAGAAGCAAGAACTTCGAGCCATCCGCCTGTCTCGGGAAGAGTGTGGCTGTGACTGTCGGCTGTACTGTGACCCAGAAGCATGTGCCTGTAGCCAGGCTGGGATTAAATGCCAGGTCAGTCATAGGCCTGAGGTGGAATATTTACACCAACATTGGGGGTGTGGTTGAGTGTCCGCGTGAAAAGAGAAGGCTTCAATCCAGGGATGGCAGTCCTGTGGCTGAGACTATGCCCCAGAGACCACAAGCAGGGTGAGATCCTTAGGCTGTGGAGGTGCCCTCCTAACCCTAACCCTCAGAGGTGATAAGCAGCTAACAGCAAGGGAAAGAACAGGGTTACTACATTTACCATTCGGTGTTTTTTAAATAGTGATTCTGTGAGATAAATGGAAACAGAGGTGAGGCAGCCTATGTATGGATTCTTATCTGCACACAGCATCTCTTTCCAATTTTGTGAAAAGCAGCTTTGAGATTCTCTAATTCAGGACCAGACAGACCTGAGCTGGTAGAACTTACAGCCTTGGTTTCCACTTAAGTATCTTCTGTTTGACGTTCTAAGAGATTTTGTGAAATTCCCATTTCCTGAAAACCATCAGTGCTACCCCAGTGAAGCATACGGGGTGTTGAGTCCTGTGGTTGAACCTTAACTCTTCCTTGGCTTTATTTAGTAACCGCTGTAGTAGGTCTGGCCGACTGCAGTCCCGTGAGTCAGTTATCCACAAACCTGAGGATGGGCTTGTGAACTGGTGGGACTGGGTAGATTTCCTGGGGGGGAAAGAGGCAGGTCTCTTTCTAGGCTGGCCTAGAACTGATCTTGATTAGTTATAACAAGGATGACCTTGAACTCTTGGGTCTGGAGATTTCAATAAGCTGATGTCATGTGTTTTTATTGTTTGCGCTATAATTGAGTTTTGGTTTGGGGTATTAAGAGGAGGCAGAAACATCTCTCTCTCTCTCTCTTTTTTTTTTCTCTTTAAAACTATGTAGCCCAGGCTGGCCTCAAATTTATAGTGGTTCACCTACCTTTGCCTCTGAGATTAAAGTCCTGGGTCCTCATGTCAGCACGTCCTTCCTAGACGGCCCTGGCTGTGTAGATTCTTGGTCACTGCTTCAGGACTACACTGGCTAACCCTCAGGAGAAACAGGTGACAAGGAGCTGGTCACGATGTGAGCCTTCACTTTAGCATCAGCACTAAGGCACCTCTGTTCAGTTTCCCTAGAGTGTATTGCATTGAAGTAGCAAGATCTGCACGCACTCACTCACCACGCCTGTCATTGCAGAAGGCTTGACAGCCTTTTATTGTCCCAGTGAACCAGGGAAGTTCTGGAAGTCCTTGAGCACAGAACTCTTCTACCCTGAGATAGATGTCAGCATTCAGAAAGGTAGTGCTGGACTTGCTAACTGGGAAGGAGCCTTTGATGGGACTTTTGTCTTTTTTATTTAGAAGAGGAAACAAAGGCCAGGGGAGAAAATAGATGCCCCTTGAGATGCCAGCACTAATTAACGGCTGGGCTGGTGCTGAGATGCAGCCGGTCTGATAAGCACTGCCAAGTGCTGTTAGCTTGTGCTGCATGTTATGCTTTGAACTGGTCACTGCTCCAATCCCAGATGCCTGTGTGTGCCAGCTGATGTCACCGGTCTCTACTGTTAGAGCTATTGGTCTTATCTTGCCACACCTCCTGTCTCCCTCAGGTGGATCGAATGTCCTTTCCTTGTGGCTGCTCCAGGGATGGCTGTGGAAACATGGCTGGGAGAATTGAGTTTAATCCAATCCGAGTGCGGACTCACTACCTCCACACTATCATGAAGCTGGAGCTGGAGAGCAAACGGCAGGTGAGTCGCCCAGCAGCCCCTGAGGATGAGCCCTCACCTACTACTGGCAGCCTGCCAGGAGCCCAGAGCGCTGAGACACAGGACTTCCAGGAGTTCATCGCTGAGAATGAGACTGCAGTGATGCACCTGCAGAGTGCTGAGGAGCTGGAGCGCCTCAAGGCAGAGGAGGACTCTAGCGGATCAAGCGCTAGCCTAGACTCCAGCATGGAGAGCCTGGGCGTGTGCATCCTGGAGGAGCCCCTGGCTGTTCCCCAAGAGCTGTGTTCAGGGCTGGCCGCCCCCATTCTCATCCAGGCTCAGCTGCCCCCTGGCTCCTCCGTCCTATGTTTTACTGAGAACTCCGAGCACCCTGCTGCCTCCCCGGTGAGCAGCCCATCTTACTTGAACAGTGGGCCTCTGGTATACTACCAGGTAGAGCCAAGGCCAGTCTTGGGAGTGAAAGGAGAGTCTGGTTCAGAAGAGGGCTCAGCCTCTTTCCCCAAGGAGAAAGATCTGAGTGTTTTCTCTGCCCCTGTTACCTCGCCGGTGGCTCGTAGCCCCTCAGACTCATCTGCCCTCTGTAAACCAGAGGTGGGGAAAACACCCACTCTTGACAAACTATTGCCCGATGACTGTAGTCCTAAAGAGCCCGAGAGTGAAGACTTCCGCCCGTCCTGGTCTCCCTCAAGCCTACCCTTCCGAACGGACAGTGAAGAAGGCTGTGGAGTGCAGAACTCCCAGCAGAGCGAGGACTCTGCCCTCGAGCTCCCTCTGGCAGTGTGAGCCGACATGGACACTGCTGCCGGCCCTCTATTTATTATCTAACGCCATTGCAAAACAAGACTGCTGCTCCCGGGTTATTTTATTGAAAGTCTTAGGAAAATGGGTAGGAAAAGGTTGTTAGTACAGTGTTTCTAAAAAGGGAAAGAGACCAGCCCCAGCTCAGTTTCCAGTACTGAGCTCTCTGGGCCACCAGAACAAAGAGGTCTGTCGATCACACAGAGCAAGCTGCAGCTCCAATAGCTCTTTATGCATAGGGCCAGAACTAAGGATCTGAGCAGCTCTGCAGGCACTGCCCGCTCCTCAGACACCCATCTCGGTGCAGCAGTCACTCTGTTGGAAAGGCCACACAAGGGTCTCTACTTCTGTACAAACTCCCAGTTCTAAAAATTGATTCCGCCTTTCTCCCACCTCTTAACTGGTAAATAAGTTAATTTTCAACATGTTTGGTATTCCTTGACCTGCTCTGCAAAAGGGATTCCTGGTCTGTAACTTGAATTATTTCTTTCATACGTTCTTAGGTACTAGAGTTAAACTTCTCTGCCTTTTCTCCATCCTTCTTGTTTGAAAGCAAGTCCAGGCTGGATATGGTGTAGAGCACATTGCACATCGTTAGGCAGGGGTCCAGTGTGAAGTCTGGAACACGATTGTGTACCTGCTCTCACTAGTGCACACACACACATACACACACACTCACACTCCTTTTGGGAGAACTTGGCTCTAAGTGAAGTGTAGTACAAGGTCATCAGCTAGTTAGGATTCTCTCTATTTCTCCCCTCATGATCGATCCCTCTTGGTTATCTAAGGTTAGGGAGCTCTTTGGCTGTTACAGTTCAATCCCAGGAATTGCAGGTGTTTGTTGGACCACTCCATCTTGGAGATTTTTGAAAACTGGAAGTCAAACTGATTAATTATGTCACACAGGACTCCTAGATTCCAGGGATTCATGATCTGATTATAATCTTTGAAGTATGTAGACTGGGACTCAGGCTCAACACTTACCTCAGCTGGTAGCCCTTGCTCTTCTCGTGTCTTAATTAAAGTTCCTGGATCCCATTTGGTACTGACTCTTTATTGGCAGCATTACCTCTGCTTCCTGGTTAAATGGAGGTGTAGGAGCAAAACACTGTTTTCTTCTGTCATTCTTTACTAACCAGGAGAAAAACAAGACTTGGGGGTTTTATTTTGCTTTTGTTTTGAGGCAGGTCTTAATAGCTCTGCCTGGTGGCCTGGAACTTACTATGTAGACCAGGCTAGCCTCCAACCTGTAGCAATCCTCCTGATCATGCATCCTGAGTGCTGAGATTACAGATGTGCTCCACTTTGCTTGGCTTTCTCTATTTTTGGATAAGGCCACCCTGGTGTTGTAGAGCAAACTTGAATGTGTGTGGCAGCAGAAACACCACTACATCTCTGACCCTAATCCTGAAGGACCCTGGTTTTTAGCCCATTCTGCCACTGCTGTTCATTTCTGGGTTTGCTTTGTTTTATTGTTGGAATTAAGGAAGTACCTGGTTCTCTACCCTCACAAGAGTTACCCTGAGTACCAGAGGCCAAGATGTTCCCACCCTCCACTAGAACTCTCAAATCCAGGGCCGAAGGTAAACTTCTCACCGAGGGGTGAGAAGAACCTTTTAAAATGTCTGTTGGAAAGGAAGGGACTGGGCGCCTTTCCTCCTTAGAACTCCCAACTTTCTGAGCCTCTGGACTTGGATTTTCATTAACATACTAATCTAGTCATTGTCGTAAAGACTAGCCAATCCCCAAGCTACTTGATATTTCTCTACAAGTCTAGTTTCTTATTCTAAGTACATCTCTTCATTAATTCACGTTCTCACTCAAGCTGATCGCACATTTCTGAGTGCTAACTGTTGAGCACTGACGAGTGTCGAGCAAAAGACCTTTTCTACAGCTCAGTCCATCTCATCTCTGGTGCTACCTGAGGTGGACAGAAGTTACACTTCCCAGGCTCGGCCTGGTGAGCTGTGGCTCACTCCCACAGCTTTAGTCATGCTGTCTCCTTCTGTGCACAGGCTGCATTCCCTATGCGAATCCAAAGCTTGTCCGGTTCTCTGAAAACAATTTCTCCCCCTTTAGGTTCTTTACATTGTAATAATGCTGTATTTAAAGAGAATATTTAAATGTAATATTAAAAGAAATATTCGAAAGAATGGATATTATTTCTCTTCCCAAACTGCAGTTATTTAAGTCAAAGGCGCTTCTCTTGCTGTGTATATAAACTAGGTCAGTTAGAAACTAATGTCAACGACAGGAATATTGAGAGAGAAATGGAGATTACTGTCTTTTGAGCACCAAGATCCTGTCCTGCCTGGGGTTTCCTTGCATACCACTTCAGCTCAGACAGACTCTGCCTGATGCCCGCAGTGCATCCTTCTCTTTCTGACCACCATTCTAGTATGCCTGACAGATGAGCATTACACAGTTCTTCCCAATTCCCTTTTACCCCATTAGTTAGGTTACATCAGTCTTATAAAAAAGCCTTAAGAAAACAAGTAAAGTGTATGTAAGTAATTCCCCAAAACTGGTTTCAGGCAGTCTTTACTTGGGTTTAAAAACAATGCTTCATGCATTTACAGTAAGTATTCATAGATGTACACACAACAGCCACACTCAGCTCTCTATCTTGGTGCAGATCCCCTGGTCTCCCAGGACAGGCAGTAATGAGTCCCTTATGCGATTCTGACCCATGGCCTAAAGAAGGCAGCCACTGCTGGCTCCAGATGGCTTAGTGCAACACAGTGGAGGTAGCAGACACGTAAGGTCCTTAGGGGCTGTATGACAGCCTGGAAATTAAGACACTGGGAGGAAAGTGCAGGGGAGCCCAAGAGCCAGGCCTTTCCTCTCACCTCCTTTGGAATGTTCCCATAAATAAAAAAAGTGAAGAGAATATTAGAAGGAGGAGGGTGAACAGTCCATGCTAGTGAAGAGGAAAGTGTCCCTACTTTTGGTCACATCGAAAAGGATGGGCCAAGCATAGTGGCTCCTGTCCATAATCTTACTACCCAGGAGGCTGTGAGACAGAATTTTCAGGACCACCAGGAAGGCCAGCCTGAGCTATATATATATTATATATATATATAATATATGTATATATATTATATATATACTGAATTCCAGGCCAGCCTGGGAATATGGTGAGGCAGGAAGAAGAAAAGACTGTCAGGGTGTCAAATAGAGCCCAACAGTAAAACAAAGCTTCTAAGCAGCTCTTGGCACCCAGACATCCTTTAGGGGAAGGCTGGAGAGCACTTGGTTGGTTCCTAACACATCACACTAAGTTTCCTTCATCTTGCATCCTGGCACCTGGGAGGCGGAAGAAAGACCAGAAGTTCAAGGTCATCCTCAACTACATGACACAGAAAACAACCACCAAGAAAAAAAAAAAAAAAAAAATCAAAGCAGTGAGGGCAATGAGGCCCTGTGACATAGACCTGAGCTCCAGCACCCAGAAGACTGAGGTGGGGCGATCCCTTGAGCACAGAAATTTGAGGCCAGCCTGGGCTTATCTCAGGGGAAAAAATAGAAATTTAAAAACAAACCATGGCAGTCATGAAATTTATGCCAAATGATTTCCACCTGCGCAAAAGCTGACTCGCTAGGACCTAAACATTACAGCACAATAAAAGTCTAGTACCAGAGGTGCTTGGTAGTTCCAGGTTAGCATGGCGATGGCACCAGCCGCTTTTGTTAAGTTCAAGCTGTGAGGGAATGTCTGTAGCTCCCAGATGGGTAGCAGTGTGGGTCAAAGCCCATGGGACTTCCCCTCTGCCTCCCACACTAACAGTGCAGAGACTGCTGATAAGTGCCCTTTGGTCCCACACTACTCTACTATGCCGCTGCAGGACAAAGTCAGTCTCCATGGTTCACTCAGCGCCTTGTCTCAGGGTAGTTGGTGGAAAGCAGGACCACGTTGTGCAGCAGGAGGGACAGCTCAGCTTCTGAAAACACCGTCAGGGTTAGTACTTGGCTAGGACACACTTCACCATCTAACTGCCTTGGAGGACAGAGCTTGACACGAGGTAGAAACCAGGGAAGGGGTAGCACATCATGAGACTAATCTTTATGAACCCCCGAGTCACTCCAGCCCCTGATGCATGCTTTGCTCTGCTTCCACTATTCACATCCACTATGTCCTGACTGTCTCTCACATGATGGCGGTCACCTCATGGTAAAAGTATTGCTGTAAGGACATTTCTCAGCTTCAAGACTGCTTCTCACCTGGGATAGTTCTTTCCCTCTCCCTATGACCCCAAGCTCAGGAACATCTGCTAGTGTCTGGAGATATCTCTTGTTTGGCACTAGAGACAAAGGACTGTAACTGGCATGAGATGGGTGTAGGCAATTATACTCATTACCCTGTTGTGCATGAGATAGCCCCCTAACAAAGTGCCAGTAGCCCAGGCTATAAAGCTCTACCTCGGAGCCGCAGGAAATCCTTTCGTCTTACATTGTCTGTGCTATAGCAAGCACATGTTAGATAAAAGTTTCATGATGCTCAGCAAGTAATCCCAAAATAAAGCACGAACCCAACTGGGTATGCTGTCCATAGTCTGTCATCCAGTGTTCAGGACGAGAGGCAGGAGGATGGCTGCCAGTTCAAAGCCAATCAATCTGGTACACAAGTTCCGAACCAGCCAGAGCTACACAGAAGCTGTTTTCGTTCGTTTGGTTGTTGTTGAGTTTGTTTCTAGAGCTCAGATTTCAGTCACACAGCCACAGAGGTTTGCTTACCTTTTAGGCTGCAGGAGATCTGCAACCATTCTCCCAGCCAAGTCTGACACCTGTCATCAGCGATGTGGGTAGAATTCAAGCCACGGAGATAGCAGGCCTGTACCACTCAGAAGAGAAACATCCTTAATAATCATAGTATGCCACAGAGACAGAAATCCACAAGTGACCTGATATTTTGCCTAAGTTGCACCCTCATCCTCATAAAAATCCTTTATTTACCATGTTGCTGGGTGGTAGTGGTGCACACCTTTAGTCCCAGCCCTAGGGAACAAAGACCAGCCTGGTCTATGGAGCAAGTTCCAGGATAGCCAGGGCTTCACAGAGAAACTGTCTCAGAGAAGAGAGAGAGAGAGAGAGAGAGAGAGAGAGAGAGAGAGAGAGAGAGAGAGAAGAAAAGAGGGAGGGGGAAGAAGGAAGAAAGAAAAGAAACCTTCTCCATGCAGTGTAAACTACAGACCGAACAGGCCTAATGTTCCATGTCCTGCCAAGGCCCACCTGTTAGGCTTAGTGCCAGGTTAAACCCATGCCTGCCCCTGGTAGAATCCCCCTGCAGCAGGCATGAGTCCTACCTGACACACCACAGTAAAAGCCTAGTACAGCTGACCAACACTTAAGCTTGCTGTGGACATGGGAGGCTCCGAGCATCTTTCCTGGGAGATAGGAAAGATGAAGCCTCGTGGGAGGTCCTCGGCCAGTAAGCTCATGTCCTTCAAGGGCACTGCAAGACACCGGCCTTCCTCTTCCTGTCTTACTCCTCAGCTGCCAGGGCACAAACAGCTTTGCTTTATCTCACACTCAAAAAAGGCACTGCTTCATCACTGCACCAAAACCAAGGGGGCAGCTGACCAGAACCCAAACCTCCAAAAACAAACAACAAAAAAAAATAACCCACTACCTTCTTCTTAAGTTGATAAGCTCAGGCATTTGATACAACATTGGAAAACTGACGGATACATCTATGTAATCTAAAATAGTAGCCTTAGAATCTAGTGTCCTTGAATTTGTTGTAAATAGGTTGTGTGGGACTCCTCCCAAAAACTAGGGCTGCAGGCATGTGTATCATACCTGCCCAGAAGCCTTGCTTTAAAACAAACAAAAAAACAAAAACTCATTCTTACTAGTTATATACATTAAGAAAAAATAATCATAGAACTAAATGAAAGAACCTGGGGACAGGTATAGTGACTCTGACTGTAATCACAATGTTGAGACAGGAAGATGGCTTTGAGTTGGAGGCCAGCCTGTGCTCATGAAATCCTAGAGGGTAGGTGTCACTATGCCACCATGAGCTTGTGACGCCAGCACTGAGTTCAGGGCCACCCTCATCTACAAAAACAGTGTGAGGCCAGCTAGGGCTATATAGTGAGGTCCTATATCAGAACAACTAAAACAACCCAGAAAATGCTGGAGTTTTGATACAAGCAAGACAAAGCCCTAGAAGCTTCCAGCCCACTCTGGGACACTGCTTGACACTGCAATCGACCTCTCACCGATTTCACTTCCTGAGCAGAGAGCTGGCCAATCCCGAGCTTTGCCAGAGCCATGTCCAGCTGGTGAATCACAGTGGTGTGAGTCTTTAAACGCCATCGCAACATGGGGGCAGGCAGGTAAGGTGTTAGGAGCACGGCCCGGCTCAGGGCTTTCTGTGACACAGCAGAGCAGGAAGAATGAGAGACAGTTTCACTTTACAGCCTAAAACACTGAGCCTGTGGACACAGAAAGCCTTAACGCGCTCACCATCTGCAGAGCCTGGAGCTGATTCAAGCCCAGGGGATGAGTAGAGAAGCAGTCTCTGAGAGCCAGGATGTCGTGAGTTGTTGGGTGGGTACCACTCTGCACCTTTTGAGAAGAAGTGGGTAGATTTTAGAGACCTTGACCAGCTACTCCTAACCAGCTCTGTGTACAGCGACCCCCTGGGTCCAGCTGGAGAAAAGCTTGGCCAAAGTAGTACCTTGGTGCACAGGTCTGTCAGGTGCCAGCGAAGCTTCTCATCAGAAACAGTAGCGCTGGCTCTTTCTAAATAAGTAATGATTTCTGAGTGGGACTGCTTCCGGAGACTGTGATAAATGTCTAAGAAATCAGTTTGTTGTTTGGGGGTCCAGAAATGCTTGACAAGCAGTTGCCTAGGAAACAGGTACCTACAAAGAAAGAACATCACTGTCACTTTCTGAAAGGAGGCTAATCAGTCATCTGCAGAGACATGCTTCTCTGTCCAACATTCTTTGTCCTGTCTCAGCCCACATCTCGGCATGATGGCAAGTGGTGTCACTGAGATATGATCAGAATCAAATAAAACACCTCTTCTGCACTAGAGCAGGAAAGAACATACTTTTGGACAGTTTCATATGGAGCCGGACGCTGTGTGCAATGCTGACAACCTACCACAGAACAGTCATATACATAGTATTTAAAAGGCCATGATGTGCTCTTTAAATCAGTTACCCACACATAAGGTAGCTTTTTTTTTTTTTTTTTTTTAAAAAAAAAAAAAACTTTATTTATTTATTTGCCTTGGTGTTTGCCTGGAACTGGAACTACAGACAGTTGTTAGCTGCCATGTGGGTGCTGAGAATCGAACCCGGGTCCTCTGGAAGAGCAGAGGGTGCTCTTAACCACTGAGCCATCTCTCCAGCCCCTATAAGGTAGCTTTTTAAACATGGCTACAAATTCTCTGGTACTTCTTTTATGGGCAGGTAAGGTTTATTTCCCTCTCCCCCCACCACTCTGGGTGATTAATTCATACAACAGAGCAGAAGTGGTCTAGAACCTCTAAGACAAAGATATCAAAAGTATTGATAGGTGTGGCGGTATACACCTTTTTAGTCCCATGGGGAGGCAGAGGCAGGCAGACCTTTCTGAGTTTCATGAGCCAGGACTACATGGGAAGGCCTTGGGCTTTGATTTAAAGCCACAAGCTCATTGACCCATTCAACCCTGGAGCTCAGTGTTGTACGAAGCTCCACAACCAGGCTGCTAGCCTTAAGAGGCAATCCACCTCCAATGTTTATATCAAAACACCAAATACAGGGGGACTCCAGGCACTCCTCTGGTTCACTCAACAGCTTAACATCACTGTAGAGCCTGTTAACATTACCCAAGTAAAAAGGCCCATCACTCTTCTGAGCCCTAACCCAGATACTTTTCTTGCTTTCTTTTTCTTTTCTTTTCTTTTTTTTTTTTTTTTTTTTTTTGAGACAACTTTTGAAAGTAGCCATAGCTTTTCTAGAACTTTGTTGATCAGGCTGGCCTTGAACTCACAGGGATCCACCTGCCTCTGCTGGGATTAAAGGTGTTCACCACTGCAGCCCAGCCAAATACTTTCTTTTAAAGTCTTATTTATTTTACTTTTAACTATGTGCTTGTAAATGCAGAGATGTTCGGGGCCAGAAGAGGGTGTCAGATGCCCTGGAGGTGGAGTTACAGGTAAGTGTGAGCTGCTGTGTGAGGGCTGGAGAGCACACTGTGGTACTCTGCAGGAGCAGCGCATGCTCTTTACTGTGCAGCCATCTCTCCACATTCTTGGCCCCAAATCATGAGAAGAGTGGTGATGTTCATCTAGCATGTTTTGAAGGACCATTACACAGCAACTGACAGCTGAAATACGAAAGGTGATAGCTTAGAGGTATCATCTTTGGCTATGAAATAATAAAGCCATATATGAAAATTATTATTTTTCTAAAAAACAAATTCAAAGTGTTGTTCCTCTTGGAGAGTGAGATGCTGTCTGTGGAGGATGGAGAAGGTACAAAGGCTGCTGAGCCACCTACACTTGTCACTATGTGCTATGATGAGACCTGACATGTCACTGAGTAGTTTAAGAACTTTGGGACAAAAGCTGGAGAGATGATTCAGCAGTTAGCAGCATTTGCTATTCTTACAGAGGACACAGGTTCAATTCTCAGGACCCACATGATGGCTTACAACCATCTGTGGGCCCTTAAGTAGTGCATATACATACCTGCAGGCAAATCACTTATAAAAAATAATACAAGGGGCTGGAGAGATAGCTCAGCGGTTAAGAGCACCATCTGCTCTTCCAGAGGACCTGGGTTCGACTCCCAGCACCCACATGGCAGCTAACAACTGTCTGTGGTTCCAGTTCCAGGCAAACACCAAGGCAAATAAATAAATAAATAAAGTTTAAAAAAAATTTAAAAAAAATAATAATACAAATAATTGGGAAAAAAACTCTCTGGGATAGTCTAAAGATTGAAGTAGAAAGTCTGATGACCTCTGAATTTCCGGGATGAAAAGATTTTTAAAATATTTTTCTTGAGGGGTGGAGGGATGGCTCAGGAGTTGAGTGCTACCTGCTCCTTCAGAGGACCCAGGTTCAGTTCCCAACACCTGTATGACAGCTCACAACCATCTATAACTCCGGTTCCAGGGATCTGATACACTCTTCTGCCCCACAGGATCCTGCACACAGGGGCACACAGGATCACATAACCACATATACATAGAAGATTTTTTAAAAATTAAAAAATAATTTTCTTGGCTTTTGGGGTTTTGTTTTGTTTGAGAAAAGGTCTCACGTTGCCCAGGTTAGCCTTGAACTCATCATATAATCCAGGCTGGCCTTGAACTTCTGATCCTTCTGCCTCTGGCTCCCAAGTGCTGGAATTATGTGCAAATCATAAGGCAAAATGGTTTTTAATTTTAAAAAACAACCTATAGTTTCAAGATCTGATGGTCGTATATACTCACATCAGCAGGAAGACCAGGTAGTTGGCAAAGGGTGGGATGGAAATGATACCTACGAAAAGACACTTGGTGATGTCTCTGCGGAACTAGACAGAAATAAACAGACACTGTTTTAACCCAGGCAAGTTCTTGAGGACATGGACAATCCCTCCATCCCGCTTACTGTACAATGAACTTGTACTATGGTCTAGAAAAAGGACCATGCTCATTTCTATCTTCTAGTTCCTGAGGGTACACCTCTGATGCTAACTTCTGTATCCCAAATACTGGGTAGAGGGCCTGACCCTTTTTACCAAACCCCTCAGTGAACTCTTTCTGACTTGCAGAGAGTCTCCTGGACTCTCATCTCAGCTTTAAACCAACTGTCAGGTCACTGGCAAACACTTTCCTGCTGCCCTGAAGCTCTGTGAAATTCTTTGTATGTTAAAACAAAACTGGATTTTATTACTTACAAATGAATGAGAAAATGTCCCAGAAATTCTATCTAGCCCTGCTGCAAAGTTCATTCTCAACTAACTCAATTCTGACAGATAACAGGATGCCTCACAGCAAAGGGAAATGTGTGAGCCGTGATGAACAAGAAATGAAAAAAACAAACTTAGGATCTCGGTTAATTACCTCACCATGAACTTGGATATCCATTTGTCCCTGGCCCATACCTGTCTCAAATGCTCCATCTCCCGGTAAGAAAGTTGATGAAACTTTATATTGTGCTTCCACATATTTGCCTTTATTCTTCTAGCCTTTTTGGCATCAGCCCATAACATCTGTATTCCTGCCCCATTAAAGCGGAGGACAGAATGCGATGTTATCCCAGTTTGAATCTCCCCATAGCGTCCTACTCTGCTCACTCACATGCACACACCTCCCCAGCACTACCTTTCACTAGGAAGCTTGACCTCCCCAGCCTTTTCCCCAGCATATTACCCAGGCGAATTATCATCTGCTCATTACTCATTCCCCTCTCTTAAACTCTGGCTCCTTAAGATCAGTGCATCATGGTCAGTTAACCCTATGTTTCCCAGTCAGATTAATGCACGTTTACAAGTTGAATAATTTGACATATGGCTATGATCCCATTTTGAATCTTCATTCTATGACAATCCTTACATTTATCTGTTTTTTAAAAATGCTTCCAGGGCTGGAGAGATAGCTCAGAGGTTAAGAATACCTACTGCTCTTGCATAGGACCCAAGTTCAGTTCCCAGCACCCACATGGTGGTTTACAACCATCCACAATTCATATTCCAGGGCATCTAATGCCCTTTGACCTCTGAGAGCACCTGCCATGAACATGGTACACATGTATTCATGCAGGCAAAAAAGCCATACAAATAAAATGAATAGAATGTTTTAATGCTTCCATATTTATGAACAAAACGTTACCAAGATTGGCTTCAAATCATATATATGTCAGTGTGTGTGTGTGTGTGTGTGTGTGTGTGTGTGTATGTGTGTGTGTATGTGTGATTGGTGGTTACTATTTTGTTTTGAGTTTCTTGGTTTTTGTTCTCTCCCCCCCCCCACTGGATCTTGCTAGGTAGTTGAAGCTGACCCCAAAACCCCTGATCCTCCTGCCTTTGAGTGCTGGGGTTGTGAGATTGTAAACATAAAACCACCATGTCTGGCAAAGGCAACCATTCTTACCTCCACTTTTTAGATAAAGGTTGGTAACTTTTCAAGTCCATGAAGCTAATAAGAATTATAGTAATATTTAGGAATTGACAACATTCTATTTTCTCTTAATCAGTGGATAAAAGTATAGGGCATAATAATAGCAATAGTCAGTACATATTGGGCACTTTACTGTATAGCTACCATATTAATATAGAGCAGGCCCTGTTCTAAGAACTTTATATGTATAGATTTAATATTCACAATGAGATGTGGTGACTCAGGCTTGAAATCCCAGCACTTAGAAAGCAGAGGAAGGGAGATGGGAAATTCAAGGTCATCCTCAACTACACAGGAAACTCAAGGTCAGCCAGCCTAAGCAACATGACACCCTTTCTAAATAAACAAATAATATTCACAACTATGTAATCAATAGGTAGGTTATAATGTTGTTGTATAGCTGAGAAACCCAAGAGACAGACAATTTAAGTCATTAGGGCAAGTGCACAGTCACAAAAGTGGGATTTGAATCAGGCATTCTGGTTCCAGAGTGGTCAAGTGACATTGTAGGTATCACTTTATTGTAATTCATGGGCCTCCATTTTAAATCAAAACATTTAGAAAATGAGTATACATAGTGCTTTTTCCACTATAAGTTACCTAAGCTGGCCATCTGATAAGGATTTTTTAGAGCACATTTTCTTATGACAACAGATAAATCACTAGGGGCCAGTCTGCACAGCCATAGTTCCCGGCTTGTGAAGAACAAGGAAATTACATCCCCTCCTGTGATGCCAGAAGTTCTCATAACATCTTTCTAAGAATTAATGTTCAAACACCGATGAAAGAGAAGACATCCTAACTCACATCCCTGCAGCAGAACCCAAGAGTGAGTTCACTGAATGCAACTCTAGCTGATTGGGAGATTTCTATTTTAGAGTTTACCTTTCATGAAGACTGTGTATAAGGCATAGAAGCGGGGGAATTGACGACCCAAGAAACGATGGTATGTTCCATTAATCGCTCTTGTCTTGGTCACCACATAAGAAATCAAGTTCTTCCTCTCATCTGCTTTTGGAGAGAGGTGAAGCTTGGAGGACCTACAAGAAAGATCAAAGAGACTATCTGTGATCTAGTAGAGATTACTTCGTCCACGTTTCTGAGAACGATTGCCAAAACCCTTTTCCTGATAGAGGCAGATCAGATGGAAAAGTGATGAAACGGTATGAGCATGGAGTATGCACAAAGCCCGCGGGGCCAGCAGAATGCAAGCTCAGGTCGTGGAGAGATGGGAAAGAGAAGCTGAAAGGTGAGCTCGGGATGCACGGGGAAGAGCAGACAACACAGAGCACAGAGGGTCAGGACCCCGCATTCAACAGGGATCCTGCAGGGAAAACAAGGCTGGGACCGGCCGAGGTGGAGCCGCTCGAAGGGCTTCTACGTCAAAAATGCTCTTCTCTCTCCAGGACCCTCACCGAGGGGCTCGCCATGCAGGGACAGAGCGACTCAGCTGCAGCCTCCGGGTGACAAACGATCCGGGGATGACAGCCGAGCGCCACAGAGCGGGCCGAGCCCAGCACACCCTGGACAGCGCCATCTTCACAGGGAGGGAGGGAGCGCGCAGGGAGAGGGGTCGTCTCGGGGTCAGAGGGTACCGTGCAGCGCGCACGCGCCGCTCTCAGCTCTGCTCTCACGAGCCGCTGCGCGCCTGGGAACGGAAGTGCTGCGGGGCAGCGCGCGGGAGACGGACCTGGATTGGATGCCGTGCCACTTCCGCCGGCAGGACCGGAAATGGGCTGTCCGGAGGGAGCGCTTGTCCAGCAGAAGGTAGCGTTGGTGAGCTCGAGGACGCCGTCTCCTTCAGGGGCCCTATGCCCTCGTTTTGTCCCCAGGGCTCGGGTCTTGCGGGCGCTGCCCTTGACCTCTGCGGGCGAGCAGGGCGTCGGCCCCGGGGGTGGCGGTGCAGCGGGTGCCGTAGCGCCCCCTGGTGCTGGCGGTGAGCAGCGGGCTTGTCGGCTCGCCCATCCGTCTAGCAGCCCGAGTAGGCTGTGGCAAAGGATGTTTCACCTGTCATCATTGTGTAGTGGAAGGGGAAGGTGTCAGCTAGGTAAGATGCTGTGCTGGCCTCAGGACCTGAGATTGACCCCTGGCACCGATGTCTAAAACCAGGCATGGTGGGATGGGACCCACGTGCAGTTTTAGAGCCGAGGCTGGCAGGAGGAGCCCTGGCGCCTGCTGCCCAGCCAGCCTAGCCAAGTTAGCCGGTTACAGGGTCAGAGGGGAGCCTGTCTCAAAAAAAAAAAAAACCTCCGTGGAGAGGATTGACAAAGACAATACAGACACATGTGCAAACGTACGCAAACACACACAGTGTGTGGTCTATGCGTCACAAGAACTGTTCACTGTCTCATTTCCCCTTACCCTAACACACACACACACACACACACACACACACACACACACACACACACACAGCCTTGTTTTCATTAAGACCAATTAGAATTGGTGCAACAGGGAAGCTGGCTGAAGAGTCAGAAGTTAGAGCACAGCATACCCAAGCTGGCCTTGAACCCCCAATTCTCTCGCATCCTTCCCTCAGGTGCTAGAATTATGGGACTATAGAACCATGCTGTCTCAGAGAACATTTTCAAAATGGTCTGTCAGGCATGTTAGCATTTGCCCCGAATCCCTGCACTTGCGATCCTACATAGGAGGGTCATGAGTTTGAGGCCATCTTGGGCCACATAGCGCGGTATCTCTCTCTCTCTTCCTCTCCCCCCTTTTCTCTCTCACCCCTTCCTCTCTCGTTTCCCTCTCTCTCTGCCTTCTCCTATATCTCCTTTCTCTTTTCTCTCCTTTCTCCTCTCTGCCTCACACACACAAAGTTAAACACGCATGAAATTTAAGAGTCTTGTATAGAAGAGAACTACTTCAGAACTAAGTCACTGGTCTTCATCTTCACCTTTCTTCTGTCTTTGTTTGCATCTGTGTTTCCATAGCAACTCCCTCTGGCTCTGTGGGCTCTTCAGCTGGTTGTGCTGCAGCGTCCCCTCGGGCAGCACTCAGAGTGAGATCTCTGAGCGCACTGGGACCCTGGAGTTCCTCTTTCTCCTTTGGTGGGGATGGGAATTTTTATTGCTCTTTCACAATGGGTTTTTGTTCACCAGAGTCAGGTCTTGAGATTTTCCTGACTCCTGAGGAACATGCTCTTCCTCTTCTGCTCACCATAGAAAACTTCAGAAGCCAACGGAAGTGCTTGTGTGCTTTCCCAGAAATTCTGCACAAAGAATGCTGATGAGGACATCTTGCCTCTCTGCATGTGAAGGATTTCCTCTGCCTATGTTTATTTTTGCTCAGTGAGGCAGAGGGTGTCTGGTCCCACTCTCAACACAGCTCTGTTATAGAAAATCAAGCTGGTAGCTTTGGATGCTTGTAGCTAGCTGAACAACTGTCACGAGCAAAATCCCGGGCACTTCCCCAGTGGTCAGCTGGAGACGAATTGGACAGAAAGCCCAGACACTCAATGGCGGTTCAATAACCTTTTACTGATGCTTATTTAGAATACACAATCTACATCAAACACATTAATCACACATTAATATAATCATACGACCTTCTCGCCGCTTGTGTCCACACTTTTCTGTCAGCACCCGCCGGGGGATGTAGTCAGGCCTCAATTGCTGGTTCGGGCGGCAATTCGTTCGGAGCCTTGTTTCCCCGTGCCTAGGATATGGGGTCTGGTCCTTCAGTGTCCCGGGAGACGACCAGGGTCGGAGGGAGCTTGACTGCAGAGCCTCCTCAGAGTTTCCAGGTGTTAGCTTCTGAGGGCTGGCTGGAGTCCCCTTTACAACTCGGGTCAAAAACTCAGCAGCTTTGGGTCTGCTCTCCCTTAATATGCTAATTCGGTGGTCAGGCCGCATCACCCTAGCAACTGGGTGAGGTAATCCTTCTCACCTTATCTATCCCGGCCTTTCACTCTGTAACTCCTGATAGCCAGAGTGGGCTGGGGTGGAGTGCTAGGAGGGTAACCTTCTGCTTATCTTTGCTCCCCTCTGGACCTCTATCTATGTCTTCACACATTACATTATGTCACTCAGGCTAGCCTAAACTTGTCCAAAAGACTTCCATTTTATGCTCTTTACAACTTCTTATGTGTGAGAGTATGTATGTGTTCATCACGTGTGTGTGTGTGTGTGTGTGTGTGTGTGTGTGTGTGTGTGTGTGTGTGTGAACTGGAGGTGGATCTCAGTTGTCTCCCTCAGTTGCTCTCCACTGTGATTTTTGAGACACTCTCTCATTGTCTACGTGGGCTTGCCGGTGAGCTCTAGGCTCTTGGGCTCTGCCTGTCTCTGGATCCCCGGGACTGGAATGGCCTGTGAATGGCTCCATTCCTGGATTCTTATATGGGTGCTGGCTCTGAACTCAGGTCCTCACGCTGTCTGGAAAGCACTTTGTAACTGAGCCATCTCCCCAGCCTCTTGTTTTCCATAGTACTTGATAGAATCATAGTTAGCTGTAATATTATACATTTCATAATGATCTACTCCAGGAATTTGGTTTGCTGTATTTCCAGACTCTGGTCCAGGGCTAGTATGCTGGCTAGCTTATGTCAACCTGACACAGGCTAGAGTCATCTTGGAAGAGGGAACATCAGGTAAGAAAATGCCCCCACCAGACTGGCCTGTGGGCAAGCCTGCGCTACATTTTTCTTAATTAGTTATTGGTGTATGAGGGCTCTGCTTATTGTAGGTGGTACACCCCTGGGCTGGTGATCCTGATTGCAGTAAGAAAGCCAGCCAGCCAGGTGATGATCTCACACATCTTTAATCCCAGCACTTGGAGAGGGGGTATCTAGGCAGGTGGATCTCCGAGTTTTATGCCAGCCTGGTCTATAGAGCTAGTTCTAAGATAGCCAAAGCTACATGGAGAAAGAAAGGAAGGAAGGAAAAAGCTTGCTGAACCAGCTGTGAACTATAGCCTCTGCTTCCGTTCCTGCTTTTTGGTTCCTGCTTTGACTTATAAAAAATGAACTGTCACATAGAAGTATAAGCAGAATCTCCCTCTTCAGTTGGTTTTGGTCATGGTGTTCCATCATAGTAATATAAACCTTAAGACACCAAGGCACAAAGAAGTTGCTCATTAGATGTTTAAGCAATGAGGAGATACCTGATATAATAGAGTATGTAGCAGTGGTTACACACTTTCAGTGTAGTCCACCGTGTCTGGTTTTGTTTGTTTGTTTGTTTGTTTAATATAATGCTTTTTTTAAAAGTACTGCTTGGGAAAAGTGTAGCCTGAAACAATCTCAGTGGGTTTTAGTTTTGCAAGATTGTACAGACCAATGGGTAGAATCACTTAAAAATACAAAAGAGAAGTAAAAGAACAACAAAAACCCAACGTGTATTTAGAGTGTTATTCTGAGACTAGTGTTAAATGCTAGGTGTTGGGGGCTGGAGAGATGGCTCAGTGGTAAAGAAGACACTCTGCTCTGCTAGCAGCCTCTACTCATGACTGCAGATCCAGGGCCTCCAACAGCACTGCACTCACACATACATGCTCTCACACATACATGCACTCTCCCATACATGCTCACACACATACATGCTCACACACATACATGCTCTCACACATACATGCTCACACACATACATGCTCTCACACATACAGGCTCTCACACATACATGCACTCTCGAATACATGCTCACACACGCACACATGCTCGTACACATATGTACATAACTAAAAATGCCTACATGGTTAAGAGTGCTTTCTCTAGCAGGAGACCCAAGTTTGGTCCCCAGCACCCAAATGGCAGCTCCAGAACTACACGAAACATTCATGCATGTAAAGTTAAATTATTTTTTAAAGCAATAGAAATGAGACTTAAAAAAAAAAAAAAGACAAGTGTGGCAACTGACACTTGTAATCCCAGAATTCAGGCAGCTGAGGCATGGCCATTGATGATTCAAGGTCATCTTGAGCTGTATGGTAGGTATCTCTATGCAGCAGAGCTGTGTCTCAAAACAAATAGAACTGTTCAGGGGCTGGACAGATGGCTCAGTAGTTAAGAGCACTGAGTGCTATTCCAGAGGACCCGGGTTTAATTCCCAGCACTCACATGGTAGCTCACAACTGTAGCTCTAGCTTCAGGGCAAAACACCACTGTACATAAAATAAAAATAAATAAATCTTTTTTTTAAAAAATGCATATTCATGGGGCTGGAGAAATGGCTCAGCGGTTAAGAGCACCGTCTGCTCTTCCAGAGGACCCGGGTTCAATTCCCAGCACCCACATGGCAGCTAACAACTGTCTGTAGTTCCAGTTCCAGGCAAACACCAAGGCAAATAAATAAATAAAGTTAAAAAAAATGCATATTCACTATGTAAACCTCCATCCACCTGCCTCTGCAACCCAAGTACTAGGACTAAAGAGGACTTTCCTAGCTCTCTTGTTTATTATTACTCCTTTGGATTCTTTGTCCTTGGCGGTTCTCGGTCCAGGACTTCATTGATACATCAGACTATTTGGGAAAGGCATCCTCAGGACAGAAGTTGTGTTTTCTCTGTGTAATATGGAGACGATCTGTTGTCCTGTGCGTTTCAACGATATGATTCAAGGCATCAAGAGCAAACATATGGAGGGAGAGCTGTCCAGGGCTGACGGGCTTGTAGGAGCTCCTGTGTGACCCGTGGGGAACCACGGGAAGCTGACCACCTCGTCCCCCGTGGCATCTCCATCCCTTGGCTGTGTTAATGTTTTGTTCAGACTCTCTTCTGTTCAACACACTTAGAGTGGGGATCTTCTTACAGGTTGTTGGTGTTAAATTAGTTAATATACAAAAGCCCATATGCCAGCCCCCTGCCACCAGGTGTTTATTCTTGCCCTGCTGTTACCTAAGGCTTTGACCTTCTCACCAGTCTTTGCTCGGAATCCCTTGGTCTGTTGCCAAAGATTCCCCCAGGCCAGTGTTTTCCAGCCATATTATTAGTCTGAAAGTGCACTTAATTACAGGTGGAGACAGGCACTGTGCTGGGTTCTGGGAAGCAACGTAATCTGAGAAGTTCCTTCTGTCAGGCTCTCTGTTATAGAATCCTATCTGAGCTTTATTAGATAATGTTCTCAATCCAGCTTGTTAGGCAGTGTGTTTGTTCATTTGATGTTTGCTTGGTTGCGTTTTGCTATATGACCCAGTTGGCCACAGACTCCAGCTCCGCTCCACAGTGATGAGATGGCAGGCGTGGCCAGTTGATTTTGAACACACACCTAAAGGGCAGTGACTATAGCACACAAGGTTTCTGGTGTTTCTGTGGGATGCAGAAGGGGATTTCCCGAGCATCCTGGCGGCAGTCTTGTTGAGGAATAGGGAAGCTGGATGTGACTCTGGGTTCTACTCCGAGAGCAAAGCGATGGTTCCTCAGGTTACTCAGCAGAGCTAGGAGCAGCTTTGGTTCAGTAGGGATTCAGGGACTCAGGTTCCAGAAAGCAGGAGTCATCTACAAGTCTGGGGAACTGTGTATGATGTGTTAGTCCGAGAATAACAATGGCTAAAAAGAAACTCAAAAGCCAACAGTCCAATGCTTACTTTTTGCTATTTTGTGATGCGTTTTCACAGGGATCTGAGTGCCCTGCAGATCCCTTCGCTTCCATCTCCTGCTTGTGTAGGTTCTGCAGGCAGTGGAATCATGGAGCTTGTTTGCTGACTGGAAGCTGTGATGGAGAACTTGGGACCTAGAATCCATTTTTGCCTTGGAGTAGTGTAGAGAAGCCCAAATGTCTGTGTCTCGTTGGCTTTCCTCAGTCTCAGCACCCAGACCAGCTCTGTGTCTCTGCAGTAACCACAGCATACTCCAAACGCTGCACAGCCATAAGGGCATAAACTTGACTATTTAGAAGGAAATTTGATGAGCGCATCATTACACCTGGCAAACAATGGCAGTTGCTTCTCCTCCCTCCTGGGCCTATAACTTCCCCAGCCAGAGGCCTTTGACCAGGTTTACATTGGTGTCTCTGACACCAATGCCCTTCTGTGGAGCCAACCTCAAGTCCAGTCAGAAAGTGGTTGGTTGCTTACCCCACAACAGTCCTGCCAATGTTGATCTTGCCTGACAAATTCAGTAGTATAACAGCATGCAGGATGGTTAATAGTTGAGTAAGTGTTAATGACAGTTGTCCATTCCCCAACTTGCCCCATGCCCCTCCCCCAGCCTGTAATAGCACCCTCTAACACTGTGAGGGCTAGGCAGCAGGGAGAGAGTTCCAGCTCTCCTCAGCTTGAATGCTGTGTCCTGCAAATCTGTATTGTTAGGGGCCAGGAGTTCTTAATTGCTTGAGGAGCTGGGGTGTAGGTGAGTGTTCAGCTCTTTAGGTGTTTCTGTTGTGTGGTAGTTTGACAAAAAATGGACCCCATAGACTCCTGAGTATGGCATTATTGGCGGTGTGGCCTTGTTGGAGGAAGTGTGTCACTATGGGAGTGGGCTTTGAAGTTTTAGAAGCTCAAGCCAGCCCCAATGGCTCAATCTCTCTTCCTGCTGCCTGTGGATCAAGGTGTAGAACCCTCAGCTCCTTCTCCAGCACCATGTCTGCACGCTGCCTCTCACCATGATGATCATGACTAAACCTCTGAACTGTAAGCCAGACACAGTTAAATGCTTTCCTTTATAGGTGCCACCGTGGAAGTGGCGTCTGTTCACTGCAGTGAAGCCCTGACTAAGGAGCTGTTTACCCACTTACTCCATCAGCTGACTCTGAACTGTTAGAGACTTGCTACAACTGATAGGAAACAGTTAGCTGTTATCTGTACAGTGTAGACAGGTAAACGTGCTGACAATGGGCAGCAGCTTTGAGAAGCCAGTAAGAGCTTTTCTTGAATTCCAGTTGTTTTTTTTTTTTTGTTTGTTTCCTTCATCTCCAGCATCTTTCATGTCATCTTTTGTTTTTATTGTTGTTGTTGCCCAGACAGGGTTTCTCCGGGTAGCCCCGGCTGTTCTGGAACTCACTCTGTAGACTAGGCTGGCCTTAAACTCAGGGATTCACATGTCTCTACTTCCCAAGTGCTGTGATTAAATGTGTTGTCTCTCTTTTTTTTTTTTTAAGATTATGTATACAGTCTTCTGCCTATGTGCCAGAAAAGGGCACCAGATCTCATTTCATATGGTTGTGAGCCACCATGTGGATGCTGGGAATTGAACTCAGGCCCTCTGGAAGAACAGTCAGTGCTCTTAACCTCTGAGCCATCTCTCCAGCCCCCTTTTTTTTTAAACTTTATTTATTTATTTATTTGCCTTGGTGTTTGCCTGGAACTGGAACTACAGACAGTTGTTAGCTGCCATGTGGATGCTGGGAATTGAACTCAGGGCCTCTGGAAGAACAGTCAGTGCTCTTAACCTCTGAGCCATCTCTCCAGCCCCCCCCCTTTTTTTAACTTTATTTATTTATTTATTTGCCTTGGTGTTTGCCTGGAACTGGAACTACAGACAGTTGTTAGCTGCCATGTGGGTGCTGGGAATCGAACCCAGGTCCTCTGGAAGAGCAGACGGTGCTCTTAACCGCTGAGCCATCTCTCCAGCCCCCTCTCCAGCCCCTTTTATCTCCATCTTTTTTCAAACATCTTTTTGAAAACCCAGGAGAAAATGATGAACAAATCAGGGTCATGATAGTGAGTACTGGGGTTTCCTGAAGACTGGAACAGGGCAGAAAACACCAGTGACTCAGAGTCCACAGGAAACAGATCTGTAGACTTGTCTCCACCGATCCCACTCACTGCCTACTCATCCCACACTCACCCTCCACCTCAAATCACCAAACCCCAGTCAATCAACAGTCGGGCTGAGGCACCTTACCCTCTCCCAGCTTTTGGTGTTGTGCCTCATGCTGTCTGTCCTGTTGGCGGCTTCCTGACCACTTGGCTGCTTGTCATCACCCTCTTGCCGCCTTCTTCCCGCCCACCTGCCAGTCTTGACATTTGAGTTAAATGCAGCTGAGGAGACAGAAAAAAAAAGCAAAAAGCAAAACCCCAGAAACAGATGAGCCAGTTTTTTTCTGGCCAGAATCTGTTTCTTCTGGATTGCTTGTGAAATGATCCACGTGAGGTAGTATTGACAACCTTGCTAATTAAGCTAATTAAAAGTTATGAGTCCTTTTTTGTCAAAGGCCAAAAACGGGCTCATATCTCTGAAAAGTCTCCTGGTGCCCAAGCTCCCAGGTGCAGCCTTGTTAAAGACAAAACCACAGTTAGGGCTGTACTGGACAGGAGCTTGGCAAAGGTGCTAACATCTGCTCTCTTTGCAAGGCTCAACGCTGTCTTTCAGACACTACATAACTTGTTTGGATCATGGTCAAGGTCAGGGACAGGGACACCACCCAAAACCTTTGCCAAGGCTGTTGAGGTGGTGGTGAGGGCAGAAGGCTGAGAAGGATCCAGGCAGACACAAAGCTCCGCAGGACTGCTGTTACCTTGGGCTTTTCTCTTCCTTGTTTGTTTCATTTCAGTTTTTTGTTGTTGTTGTTGTTGTTAGAATTTTGTTAGAGCTTTTGTGGGGGTTTTGTTTTACCCTGTAGTACCATACTGTGAAGCCCAGGTTAGCCAAACAAGTAGAAATCCTACTAACTCAGCCCCCAAGTCCTGGAATTTCAGGTATGATCCCGCTTGCCATGACCTGTCTTTTGTTTTTGTTGTTGGTTTTTTGGATAGGTCTCACTAAGTAGTCCAGGCTGGCCTACAACTTGTTATATAGCTCAGAGTAGCCCAGGCTGGCCTACAACTTGCTAGAGCCCAGAGTAGCCTTGAAACATAATCTTCTTACCTCATTCTTCCAAGTGTACACACACACATACTAATAAATAATTTTTTAAAAAAGAAAATGGGCTGGAGAGATGTCTCAGAGGTTAAGAGCACTAGCTGCTCTTCCAGAGGACTCAGGTTCATTTTCCAGCACCCACATGATGTCTCACAATCTCTGTAACTCCAGTTCCAGGAAATCCACTGTCCTCTTCTGGCCTTCATGGGCCCTGAATATACATGTACACAGACATACAGTCAGGCAAAACATTCACACACATAGAATAATTAAACAATAGGAATGTTTAAATATAATGGAGGGCTAGAAAGATAATTTAATTGATAAAATGTTTCTTTTTTTTTAAGATTTATTTATTATGTATACAGTGTTCTGCTTGAAGGCCAGAAGAGGGTGCCAGATCTCATTACAGATGGTTGTGAGCCACCATGTGGTTGCTGGGAATTGAACTCAGAACTTCTGAGAGAACAGCTAGTGCTCTTAACTAGCTGAGCCATCTCTCCAGCCTGATAAAATGTTTCTTATGCAGGTATGAGGACCTGGGTTCAGATCTCCAGCACTCAGCAAAATTCCACCTGTAATACCGGCATGTATGCAGGCATCATGGACCTGTAACACCAGCAATGTGAGCGACAAAACATAGATCCCTGGGATCCCTGGCAGCCATGTTAGCTAGTCAGTGAGCTTCATATTCAGTGAGATGAGATAGTTACTCAACATCAGCTTACATACACACCACATACCTGTGCACAATCCACCTTTGCACACATGAGCACAAATAACACCTATGTACACACACACACACACCTGTACATACAAGAACATACACATACCTATACACACCCCTGTGTACATACCCACCCATAAATAAAAGATATGGAGGCTGAGTGTGTTGGTTTATTAAAGTGAGAAATCCACTAGTGATTGAGGAAAGGATTATTTATTAAAGGATTCTATTGGGGAGCAGCTCACTTATACAGAATAAGGCAAACTCAATCCCAGAGTCCTTGGAATGACTTCTTCACCATCCTAGAGTTTGAGAGACAAGTGTATGTGTTTCCCAGATATTAAGCTAGCTCAAAGGCCTCTTGGCACTAGAAAAGCCAGGAGGTTTGGGAGTCAAGGATATCTTTAGCTGTGGTGATATATTGTATACTGTAGGCCGAAGATGGAGGCCCCAATGCTACAGAGAAGCCTCGGGTGACTGTCCAGGCAGCCAGCTGTTTCTATTATTTTTCACATTTTGGAAGTCTCTTGCTTGCACTTTCTATTTACTTACTTAATATTATTTTCTTCTTGGGTCTCTGAGGGAGCTGAAGATGAGATAGTTATAGTTTTCAGTTACAGTTTTAGAAAAGAAACTCACTCGAGTTTTAAGTGTTGAGAGACATCAAAAGACAGTTTTCAGCTAGTAATACAAGTTAGAAAGTGAGTTAGGGACAATCCTTTGGACTCACCAAAATAAGATAAACAATGCAATATTTTCTTTGAATTGGTCAATTCTTGATGGAATGAACATTACTGATGTAAATTATTGCTTATATATTGTATATAGTTATTGTACCTATTGTATATAGTTTTTCTTATATTAATTATAATCTTTTTATTTTTGACACAAAAGGGGATATGTGGTGATATTTTGTATATCTAATAAAAATAGTCTGGAATATCAGAGGACAGAGCCACCCACAGAGCAAAGCCAAGAAGGTCAGGGAGTGGTGACCCACATCTTTAATCCCATCACTTGGGAGTCAGAGATCCCTCTGCATCTCAGTAAATTCTCTTTAAATTCAAGGCCAAACAGAGCCAGGGAGTGATAGCACCCACCTTTATTTATTTACTTGCTTACTTACTTATTAAACTTTATTTATTTATTATTTATTTGCCTGGAACTGGGAACTGGAACTACAGACAGTTGTGAGCTACCATGTGGGTGCTGGGAATTGAACCCCTGTCCTCTGGAAGAGCTCTTAACCAATGAGCCATCTCTTCAGCCCCCAGACATACTTTTATGCATCCCCTTCAATGAGGATTTGTCTTATTGTCATTTATTTGTCTGTGCCCAGATATCAGAAGAAGGTGTCAGATTCCTGCAGAGCTGGAGGTAACAGGCAATTGTGAGTCACCTGACATGGACCGTGCTAGCAGCCAGGATCCTCCGAGAACAAGTGCTTTTTACCACCGAGACATCTTTCCAGTCCCCCTCAGGTTTAAAAATCTTCAAAGTATTTCCATTCATAATAAAATAAAATTAAGAGATACCCTTCTTCATCAGGCTCAGGGTTTCTCTCTGTTCTTAAATTTCTCGATGGAAGTTAGAGGGGTCAAGGAAGTACCACAGAGGTGAAAAATGGACGGACAGACGGACAGCTGCACCCATGGGAAGCAGTTACTAGTCACCTAAAGGCTCCCTCACTGGATGGAGGCTCACAGGATTTTCTGGGGATTATTACAAATCCTAGGCTTCCTTTCCTGTTCAATGATATTTCATAATACTACAAAGACGGACAACCCCATTTTCCATTTGGTGCCCACCACTAAAAAGTTCTAGACCCAGTAAGCAGTGTCATAGGCTTGGTCCTCCCATGCCACTGTGGACTGTGCCCTTTGGCAGTGATGCCCATGTGGAACATTGAACAGACTAAACTCATCAGGAGGGGCTGGAGAGATGGCTCAGCGGTTAAGAGCACTGACTGCTCTTCCAGAGGACCCGGGTTCGATTCCCAGCACCCACATGGCAGCTAACAACTGTCTGTAGTTACAGTTCCCAGTTCCAGGCAAACACCAAGGCAAATAAATAAAGTTTTTAAAAAAAAAAAAAAAAAAAAAACTCATCAGGACCCGGGAATTGCTTCAGTGAATAAAGAAAGGCACCTGCCTCTTAGCCTGAATGCCTGGGTTCAATCCCCAGCCCCTAGTGGAAGGAGACAAGGCTTGAAGGTTGGCGTCTGACTCCCACCACCATGCATGATATCATGTGTGCACTTGCACTCACATAAATAAATCAAGTATTTTTTTCTTTTTATTATTATTATTATTATTATGAACAAAGAAGTCACACTTTCTATCCTTGTATATCCTTATTCAAGGTCCCTTCCCCTTCCCGCCACATCAGGTCATTCTCTCTTCTCCACAACTCACATAAATCAGGTAATTTTTTAAGATACCGTTGGACTGCTGCAGTGGGCTGGAAATCAGCAGGAGAGTGGGGGGTGGGAAAGAGCTTCAGGCTCAGGCTCTGTTAACACAGCACAGCACCTTCTTGATGTTTACTTTTGAGCACAAAGTTTTAGAATGGGTCGCCTGGCCCTTCTGAGAGGGTAGTGATGAAAAGAAAAAAAGGTCCTGAGGGAGGGGCGGGCACTCTAGAAGAACCTGGGAGCAGTCCAGAGGTTACGGCTTTCATCCTCTCCTCTAGGTGTCGCTGTGGTCACGAAGTCCTCAGTTCGGAGAGAGCTACTCTGAACCACAGTGGCTCCTAAGTCCCTCTGAGTCTTCGTAAGCTGTAGTCATGGTAACACAGCAGTAGGGACAGCCCCGAGAGGCTTCTCATCATCCAGCTCTTCCGGCTGAGGGATGACCTCTGTTCTTCTGAGCCCCAAAGGCATTTTTACTGTCACCTGACATCCAGTCAAAAGCTCACCCGGCCAGTGGAGGTGGCGCACACCTTTAATCCCAGCCCTTGAGGCAGAGGCAGGTGGGTCTCTGTGGATTTGATGTTAGCCTGGCTACAGGATGAGACTCTGTTGGGAGCACACGTGCACACACACATGCACGCTGTGATTAACCCTTGTTATTAATGTGATGCAAAGTAGCTGTGCTGCTCCGGTGTCCTGCAGGCTAGCAGGTGCACAGGCAACAGCTTCATCTGATCTCCTGTGAAGCTCTAGTACAGGTGTCAGTGGATATTCAGCAATATATAAACTTGATATGTAAGTTCATATTATTAGCATGCTTTAACTTGAAAAATAACTTCTGTGCTTTTTTCTAAGCAGAATATTAGTCTGTAGTTTTGGCTTTTCATTGAAATGTGACTTTATATTCCACATTTGCTGCCAATTAAAATCTGTGAGTAGGGCTGGAGAGATGACACAGCGGTTAAGAGCACTGGTTGTTCTTCCAGAGGTCCTGAGTTCGATTCCCAGCATCCACATGGCAGCTAACAACTGTAGTTCCAAGATCTGACACCCTTATACAATTATACATGCAGGTGAAATACCAATTCACATATATATATATATATATAAATTTGTGAGTATAGGCCAGGTGTGATGGTGCACATCTTTAACCCCAGGACTTGGAAGGCAAAGACAGTCAGATCTCTATCAGCATGGTCTACATAGCAAGTTCTAGGACAGCCAGAGTTACATAGTAAGTTCTCTCTCTCTCTCTCTCTTTCTCTCTCTCTCTAACACACACACACACACACACACACACAAAACATTATATTTGAATTCCTCACACACACAACACTATATTTGAATCCCTCTCCTCCCTTAGATAATGAACAGGTCTTCTATGTTCCTTCTCTGGTAATAGCTAAGAAATAACAACATGCATGCTCATTTGCATAATCATCTTCCCGATTGCTTGTTCCTGAGCCTCTCACTTGCATGTCTCTTTTTCAGACCTGACAGACTTCTCTAGTGAAAAACCTGTATGTAAGAGTAAGGGCACTTGCTGTTCTTTCAGAGGTCCCAAGTTTGATTCCCTACACCTCTGTTGGGTGGCTTACAACCACCTATAACTGTAGGTCCAAGGGATCTAGTGCCCTCCTCTGGCCTTCTCAGATACTCTGGCATACATACACAAATACAAACACAAATGTGCATTTGTGTTTACCTGAGTGCATGTGTACCATGTGCATGAAGTACCCTCAGTCACCAGAAGAGGGCGTATGAACCTTTAGAACTGCAGTACAAGTGGTCATGAGCCATCAAGTGGGTGCTTAAGTGCTCTTAACCACTGATTGATCGCTACTGCCCCAGAAAGAAAAGAAGCATGTACTAAATCTTGTAAATGGAACCAATAACCCAACCCTTGCTTACTCCATGGTGGACAGTTCATCTGCTCACTTGGGAAAGATTTTAGTGACTTGTCAACCTTACAACTGCTATTAGTAAGACCTGTGATAGCAGGTTTTACAGAGAAGCAAGCTGGCCGGTATTACTCAGTACCTTCCAGCCCACTTATTGGGAATGTTTTGATTCTGAACATCATGTGGTCTGTGTCACTTCCACACAGTCACCACAACATTCCTGTGAATCGATACAGGGCAATGTGTCAATTTCAAGCCCTGTTTCAGCCTACAACTGTAGTTACATGTGCCCCAGGATAGCTCCTGCATGCATAGAATGTGGCCCAACACAAAATGTAAACTTATGAGATGGAGACTTTTATTGTGTGATTATTTTGTTAGTAGTGTGCATGTGCATTGGCGTGCACATGTGTAGTGTGTTTGTAAAGAATGATTTTTTCAGAAGCCAGTGCTCTCCTTCCACTGTGGATTCCAGGGATCGGGGTCATCAGATCTGCATAGCAAGTGCTGCCCACTGGGCCATCTTATTAACCCAGGAGATTTTATTTCCAATTTCTTTCTTTAACCTTATGTAACTCTTGATTATAAGCTGTGTTGATGATGATATTTGTCACAATGTCAGAAGGTTGGATATGCCTGGAAGTCATTAAAACATACTTATTGCCTGGCAGTGATGGTGCACAACTGCACAACTTTAATCTCAGCACTCAGGAGGCAGCAGGGGCAGGCAGATCTCTGTTAGCTGGAGGCCAGCCTGATCTACATAATGAGTTCTAAGACAGCCAGGGCTACATAGTGATACCCTGTCTGGAAAAGCAAAATAAAAACAAAACAAAATCCTACCAACCAACAAAAGCATACTTATTGAAAACTAACTTGAAACACCATACTAGTGTTTGGTCCCTTTTTACACAGATTCCAAGGAGTTACAGACAAGGTCAAGGTCATAGGAAGGGTAGTGTTGAGACCACAGGCTGGTGGTCTCAAAGACAGTAATGTTCCTCAGGAAAAGTCTAGGGTATCGCTTAATGACATAGCACTTTGCCAAGCATATACAAGTTTGAGCCCCACCATGGGCAAGAGAGAGGCCAAAACCAGAGTAATTATGTCTAGTTGTAAATTACTCAGGGGTAGAATAATAGAGAAGCCCACATTCTAAGCTCTAAAGGAAACCAGCTGGACTTAGTTCTGTAGAGCTAAAGAAAAATTAACTGGCATAACCCCAATTCAGCTCAGCAAACATGGGTTGTCTTTCTCTTGACATGGTGGAGGGGGCTGTGTGTGTATTTGAATATATGTAAATGTGTGTGTGTGTGTGTGTATGTGTAGGTTTTGGGAGGAAGTGTGGGTTGTGTATAGGTATATGTGGGGTGTGCGTATGTGTGTTAAGAGAGTGGGGAATAAAGGAGTCAGTGGGGTCTGGGTGGGTGGGTGTGTATATGTGTGAACAGAGGTGTGTGTATGAGTGTGCATGAATGTGTATGTGTCTATGTGTGTGTATGAGTGGGATGTGTGTGTATGTATATATTTGTGTATGTGAATGTGTATGTGTGTAAGTGAGTGTGTATGTGGGTGAGTGTGTCTTTGGGTGTGAGTGTGGGTGTAATGCATGTGTGGGTAGGTGGAGTGCAAGTGGGTGTAATGCATGTGGGGGGTTGTAAGTAGGTGTAATGCATATGTTTGTATATGGGTGGGATAGGAGTGTAGGTGGGTGTAAGTGGGTGTAATGCATGTGTGTGTATGTGGGTAGGGGTGTGTAATGCATGTGTGTGTATGTGGGTAGGGGTGTGTAATGCATGTGTGTGTATGTGGGTAGGGGTGTGTAATGCATGTGTGTGTATGTGGGTAGGGGTGTGT
>PVIH01007774.1:5490-31268 GCA_004025045.1 Sigmodon hispidus
TAGAGACTCAACTAAGCAATATTGGGTTATTGGGTTATTGGGACCATGGGACTGTCTGCTGCCTGCCCAGGGAGGGGATGGGGAGTTGTGGTGAAGAAAAATGACCTGATGTGGAGGAAGGGGGAAGGACATTGAATAAGGATACACAGGGTTAGGGTTAGGGCTAGGGTTAGGGTTAGGGTTAGTATTTTTATGTGTAACAAACTTATTTGCATTAATAAAAAAAGGATATTGGTTTCTATAGATATTTTTAGATTGAATCATCAGATACTTTGATTTTAATGAAATCTGCATATTTTAATGAAGTATAATTCTTTATAAGTATTTGTTTGTTAATACAAACTGAAGATATGAACAGTAATACAAAGTGTTTCTTTGACATTTGTCTCAAACCTAAAGCTAAACTTTCTTAATAGAAACCTGAAACAACATGGTTGCTGTTATTTCTGAGCATCATGATCCCTAGGTTGTGCTTACCTTAGTAGATTACAATGTATTTTGGCAAAAGCTTGCAAAAAAATTGACCCAAAGTGCTGGCTAGGTGTGAATATATATATATATATATACACACATATATATGTGTGTGAATATATATATGTATATATATATATACCTATTAGCATTTTTCTTTAGAGAAAGAATCTTACTGTGTAGCTCAGGCTGGCCTGCAACTCAGAATATAGTGCCTGTTAGCTTTAAACATTTTGTAATCTTCTTGCTTCAGTCTCTAAGTGCTGGAATTTTAGGCATGTGCCACTTTGCTAGGCCCCAGTAATTTAAATTCTTTTCTTCTTTTTGCCTTGAGTCAAGATCTCACTATGTATCCTTAGGGGGTCTGAAACTGCCAGAAGAGAAATCTGCCTGCCTCCTCCTCAGGTTCTTTTCTTAACTATTAAATTCCCAGTACTAAGTAAATGAAGTCAGACTTTACATATCACCTTTTATTTTTTTTTTTAACTTTTGACATCATGTTTGCTCATGTTTCATATAAAATTCAGTTATAGTGATTTAATAAAGATCTGTAAAATAGAGCCTTTTGCTGTACAAATGCTATGGCAACATTTAAATATGCTATTGCTATACTTTTTTGTGTCTTTCTTTTTAAAGATTTATTTTAATTATTTTTGTGTGTGTGTGTGTGTGTGTGTGTGTGTGTGTGTGTGTGTAGGGCAGTTGTGAGCTACCAGATGTGGGAAACTGAACTTGGACACTCTGCAAGGTAGTATGTACTCTTAGCCTCTGAGCCATATCTCCAACCCTGTTGTGTCTATTTCTTAAAATTGATTCAAATGTTAAATACTTAATTTTGATTTTCTTTCTTGATTTCATATTTTAAAATACTTTGCTCTATGATGGAATAAGTTGGTGTCTTAGAACTAAGTGTTTTTTTTTCCTGTGTTCTATTTATCGTTCTTAGGTGGCAGCCAATGCACACATTCCTCCAGACTACCTCCTTAAAATTTGTGAGAGGATTGGTCCCTTGTTAGATAAGGAGATCCCTCAGAGTGTACCTGGGGTACAGACATTACTAGGTGTTGGTCGGCAGTCCCTGTTACGGGATGCCAAAGGTAAGTTTTTTATTTTGTTTTGTTTTTTTTAGATATTTAACACTGTTGCAGAGGAAGATTCACAGATCAATGTAACTTCAAATGAACATTCATGTGTCTTTAAAAATATTTTATTTTTAGTTTCTTTGAACTTGATGGATTTTAATAATTTCCTAAATGTCCAAGTGAATTTCTTTCTCTCTTTCTCTTTTTTTTGAGGCAGGGTTTCTCTGTGTAACAACCCTGCCTGTCCTGGAACTTACTTTGTAGACCAGGCTCATAGAGATCTACCTGTCTCTGCTACCACTTGGCTACAAGTGAATTTCTAAAGGTGTTAAATCAAGTCCTTTAGTGTCAAGTACTTGAAAAAAAATGTGTTTTCCTTTTTGGTTGTTCGTTTTTTCCTTAACTAACTTTTGGTCTTTTTATTTAGACTGTAAGAGTACACTATGGAATGGGTCTGCTTTTGCAGCTCTACACAGAGGCAGACCTCCAGAACTACCTGTAAACTATGTGAAACCTCCGAATGTGGGTAAGTAATATCATGCAAGTTCTAAACATACTCTTCGTTCTTTTGTTGTTGGTGGTGGTGATGGTTTTAAGCCAGGGTTTCTCTGTAAACAGTTTATTCTTAGAGTTATTTTTTTTTTAAAGATAGACTTTTATGCATGTGTGTGTGTGTCTGTATATGTGCATACTATTTGCCTGAAGGTGCCTGAGAAGGCCTGAAGATAGTGTTGGATCTTGCTGAGCTGGCGCTACAAGCAGTTGCACACCAATTATAATATGGGTGCTAGAACCTGAACTTGGGTCCTCTGTAAGAGCAAGCACTCCTAATCACTAAGTTTTCTCTCCAGCCCTACAAAATTTATTTATGGAACCATATGCTTTAAAAATGACATTGTATTTATTCATTTGTGTGTGTGTGTGTGTGTGTGTGTGTGTGTACATGCAGCTATACAAGTTTGGAGGTCAGAAAACAACTTGTAGATTTTGGATTTCTTCTACCATCTGTGTCTCCGGCATCAAACTCAGGTCAGGGGGCTTAGCTGCAGTTACCTTTATACACTGAGCCTTCTCATGAGCCTCAAGGATATACTTTTGAGGTCATTTTCTACCTAAAGCAAATGTCATTGTATAAAAGATTACCTAGATTTTACATTTCATTTCTTTCTTAGCAGAAAGTTGGTTTGTTTTTGAGACAGAATCTCATGTTCAGGTGAACCTCCAATTCACTGTAGCAGAGAGTGACCTTGAACTCCTGATTACTTTTGCTTCCACATCACAAATGTTGAGATATAGTGGTTCCCTGCCTCAGAAACATTTTTAAACGTATAGTATGGGTGGTTTTAGCCATATGGTTTTCTATTTCTATCTCTCTTTATTGAGTTTCCACAACATTTTACAGGGAACTGTTTAAAGATAGTTTTCAGAAAGAAACAAATGTATGTACTGTTTATATTTCTTTACCAAGTTTATAATGATCCTATGTATTTTATCACAGTAATCTTTCTATGTGTTTTTTGTTGTTTTGTGCCATTGTCTTGTTTCCCATACTGAACTGGAATTCACTGTACAACCAGGCAGTCCTCTAACTTGTCTCTTTAGTCTTGGAATTATAGGCATGAACCACTACACCTTGCTTTACTTTGAAAAGACAAAATATTTCTATTTTAGTTCTAGTTTAGAGAAATTCACATGTCTCTGGTTATTCTTGGGACATCTGGCCAAATTATTTTGAAGAATTACTAGTTACTAGTCTACCAAGATGGTAGATCTCAGTCTAAAACCAAAAGGATTTATAAAGTGCTTGTAAAGCCAAGATGTTGAAATTTCATTGTTTCCATAAAAATTATATATATTTTTCTATAGTTTCTAGTGCTTACACACTGTCTGTGTCTTAAAATTTGAATAGAGGGGCTGGAGAGATGGCTCAGCAGTTAAGAGCACTGTCTGCTCTTCCAGAGGACCCGGGTTCGATTCCCAGCACCCACATGGCAGCTAACAACTGTCTGTAGTTCCAGTTCCAGGCAAACACCAAGGCTAATAAGTAAATAAAGTTTAAAAAAAAAATTTGAATAGAAAAAATTCAAACTATAAGATTGGAACACTATTTGTTGTTGACTTTCAAATACTGTTTTAGACAAGGTCTCACTATGAATCCCTAACTAGCAAGAAAAATCTGCCTGTCTCTGCCTTTGAAGTGCTTGGATTAAAGATGTGTATCACCTTGCCCAGCTTCTGGCTGGTTTGCTGGCTTTTTGAGGCAAGGTTTCATACCAGGGTAGCCTCATGGTAATCCTTTTGTTCTCACCTCTCAAATGTTGGGATTACGGGCAAATGCTTCCATGCCTGGTTTAGGAAGAATGTTTCAAAAGGAAAACTATTATATACAGTAAGTTAATAGAACTGATTAACCCCTAGAAGTCAAATAGAAGGTAGAGAGTATTTTAAAAGATAGTTAGATAATATCATTAATTAAACATAGAACTTCATAAGATAAATTAGTTGTTTAGGAGGGTGCTTTGCTAACACTACTCTTTCATAGCCTGGATGTTACTTGGTGCAATAGATAAAGGTTAGGTCTTAATGGATTTGTGTTGCTGATACTATTTTTTACTTTGTTAGAGACAGTTTACATACCAGTATTTTTTATTTATAATGTATTGAAATGAATTGAGGAAGGATTTTTTAATAAACTTACTTATATTCCCAGGCATATGCAGCTCCCAGAGATCTGCCTACCTCTATGTTCAGAGTGCTAGGATATGGTGGTGTGTGCCACTATGCCAGGCTTTAAATTCATTTTTTTTTATTTTTGAGACAGAGTTTTTCTCTGCCTGTCTCTGCTTCTCAAGTGCTGGGATTAAAGGTATATATCACCACCACCTTGCTTTAAATAAATTAAAAGTTTAGCCATTACTGGTGAAAGTTTAGCCTAGCTATCAGTGGTGGTGCATGCCTTTAATCCTAGCACTCAGGAGGGTTACTCAGGAGGTGGAGGAGGCACATCTCTGAATTAGTGGATCATCCTGGTCTATAGAGTGACTTCTAGGACAGCAAGGGCTACACAGAAAGAAAACTTGTCTGAAAAAAATAGTTTGAGTTAACATTACTAAGTAATAAGTTTCATTTTGTCATTTTTATATCTACATGGCATTATTATACTTTGTTCCAATTCTTTCTCCTTCCTCTTCCACTGTTTCTCCCATATGCCATCCCCTCCTGTTGCTGGTATCCTCCTTTTAGAACATCATGTTTATCTTTGTTATTTATTTATTTACTTACTTGTGTGTTTATTTATTTTGAAACAGTCTGACTTCATAGCTCTGACATGTGCTGTGAAACTCTTCATGCAGAACTGGCTGGTCTCAACTCCTAGAAATCCCATCAGCCTCTGCTTCTTAGATGCTAGGATTAAAGATAGGGCACCACCACTTCTAGGCCTTTATTAATTTTTTTTTGAGACAAGATCTTATTGTCTAGCCCAGGCAAGCTTTCAACTACTGGCATGTGTCACAGTTGACTCTTATCTTTTTTTCTTTCTTTTTGCGGTAATGGGGTGGAACTCAGTACTTCATTCGCTATAGGTAAGAGTTCTATCAGCAAACCACAGACCACACACTCTCACACTCCTTGGTTTTGCTTTGTTATTGTTGTTGCTTCATAATTTTGAGAAATAATCTAACTTTGTGGCTCAGGTTAGCCTTAAACTCATTGTGATCCTTTTAAGCCTGAGTGTTGAGTTTACAGATGTGATACACATGCTCTGTATCTTCTGTTATCCTTCTGCTAGGTAGTTTATATTCTTCTAATACTTGCTTAGTGTTAAATATTTGCTAGTATTTCTTCTTAAAAATCTGCCTTGTATTTAGATAAGATCTTACATATAATTTACTGTTTTCACTTAAAACATACTAGTTAAGTTTAAAATTTAAAAGAATTAGCTAAATTAACTAAGATTAAGTTTAAGACATTTAGAATTCAGCCCATGATAAAAACTTGATTTGACTAAGAAAGTAAAGAATATGAATGTCAAATCTTTTAAATTTGTAATGTCAAAACCAGGGATGGTTATGCAGAGTCAGGCCAGTCTCTGAAATTCAAGACCAGAATGGTCCACTCAGGGAATTCCAGATTATATAGTAATCCAGGACTATATAGTCAGACTGTATTCTCTAGGACTCAGGAACTTCCAGGAGGAGGGTCAGAGTCTAGGTCATTTTTGGTTTCTTATCAAGTTTGAGGCTTGCCTGGGTACTGTGAGAAAATAAATAACAAAGATTTTCAGTACTCAGGCAGCAGGGACAAGTAGATCTCTTTGAGTTGAAGGCCAGCCTGGTCTACATAACAAGTTCCAAGTCTACAGAGACAGACCATATCTCAAAATATTTTTAATTTCATGAAGTTTTCTCATTGTGATGAACATTTCTCTAGCTACTTCATTCATTCATTCATCTAATTTTTGGTTTCTTCAGACAAGCTGGCCTGAAATTGGCTTTGTAGCCAAGGCTTACCTTTAAATCATGATCTTCCTTGATCTCTCTCACTTCACCTTCCACAGTGTTTAGATTTCAGACTTGTATCACCCCATACCTACCTCACCGTAGCTAGTTTGAAATTAATGTTTTAAGATAATGACCATAACACAGAATTATAACATGATGGTAAGTCTTTATGAAATTTATGAAAAAAATCTGATAACTAGAGAAAACTTGAACATTAGTCTAGTAAATATGAACAGCAGTTATGTCTAAACAATACAAAGAACATCTAAGCTCTAGGTCTACTAAAAGCCTTTCATATGTAAAGTATATTGTGCTTTAGACAATGATGGGTATTTCTTATGGAATTAGACCTTGAAGAAAGACTAAAGAAAGGAATTAGGCAGGATGTGGTTATATTATCCTTTTGTCACTGCACTCTTCAAATAGTCAGGCCAGTCTCTGAAATTCAAGGCCAGATTGGTCTACTTAGGGAGATCCAGTTTAGCCAGGGCTATATAGTAAGACTGTCTCAAGAAAAGGAAGTAAAGATTCTAAACATTTATAGGGAATATATCTTGGAAATAGGTTATAGCTTATCTGTTTGCAACATAGAAACTCGAACAAAATCCAGGGAAGACATATAATTGGCCAAAGATAATTTGCTTTTCTTCTTGTCTTGTTTTTTTTTTTTTTAAACTTTATTTATTTATTTGTCTTGGTGTTTGCCTGGAACTGGAACTACAGACAGTTGTTAGCTGCCATGTGGGTGCTGGGAATCGAACCCGGGTCCTCTGGAAGAGCAGACGGTGCTCTTAACCGCTGAGCCATCTCTCCAGCCCCCTTGTCTTGTTTTTATTACTGTATCATGTTTGTAGTCAGATATCATCATATACTTCAAATACACTTACTGACATGGAAAAGTAAATAATTAGCTATATTAATTTTTTTCGAGATAGGGTCTCACCATGTATCCCTGGCTGTCCTGGAATTCACTAGACCACACTTGCCAACAACTCAGAGACATCCACCTGCCCTCTGCCTCCCAAGTGCTGGGGTTAAAGGCATATACTACCACTGTCCAGCTATGATACATTTTTAGTTTTTAGAATCTCTATACTTATCAATCATCTATCTTGTAAGTTTTGATGTGTGGACGAAGCTAGGACCACATGCATAATAGATAAGCTCTCTTCCACTGACCTATGTCTGAAGCTATCTTTTAATATTTTGATTTTGAGACAGTGTTTTGCACTAGAGTAGGCTGGCCTTCAGGTTTCTTGCTTTTCCTGACACAGGGTTTCATGTACAAGGTACAAGGCTTGGTACAAGGCTTGGCTAAAAAAGTAAAGCATGTTCAGGTATATAGTGATGTAGAATAAAATCCCCCCTTTAAAACTGTCCAGTTTACTGAATTTTGCCAAATGTATGCATTAGTATAATTTTCAAAATTCAGGCTGTAATGTTTCTACCATTTTCTGAATTCTTGTCTCACAACCCCTGAAAATAACTTTTCTTTTCTTGTGTGATTCTATATTTGCTTTGTTTAGGATACCATGTAAGTCTGGCTGGCCCAGAATCAGCTATGTAGACCAGGTTCATCTTTTGTTTTTATCCCCCTATCATGTTCTTAACCTTGAGCTCACACAGATCAACTTTTGTCTTTCTAGTGCTAGGACTAAAGGTGTGAACCACCACACTGAGCCTATAGATATCTTTTTTTTTCAGGCAAGATATTGCTATGTAGCTTAGACTTACATAAAACCTGCTATGGAGACCAGGCTGGATTTGAAGTACAGTGATTGATTCTCCTGAATAGCTCCTGAATGCTGGGGTCTACCATATTTCTTTTAGATTAGGGTCTTATGAGACTGAAGGCATTTCATATTACTAACATCCTTTTTATTGCCCTGCATTGTATTGATGCATTACATTATATTTGTTTAGTACCATCCATTATTGGACATTTAGATTATTTTCAGATTTGGGGTATTCTGAATAAAGCAACTTTAAATCTTTTTGCATACATATATTTATGCATATGGTTTCATTTTGGGAGGTAAATACATAGTCAAATTGATGGATCAAATGCTAAATGTAAATTTATTTTATAAGAAGCCATGGAACAATTTTAAAAGTGACAATGCCATCTCTATTTTCACCAGTGATATAGAGATTTTCAGTTGCTTCATAGCCTTATCAGTTTCTTGTATGATTATTTGATATCATGTGTTTCTTCACCAATTTTTTATAAAAATATTTTCCCTGTTTTTTATTATGAAAATAGTTTGATTTTTTGTTAATGGATTCTTAATATACTTTCATTAAGAGTCTTTCATAGTTTGGATCAGTCTGTGATTGTGTTTGCATCTTTTTAAAGACCTTAAAAGGACAGAAGCTTTTGATGAAGCCTTCCCCGCTCCTCAGTTCGTTTACAGTATATATTTTTTGTGTCATATCTAAGAAATTGTTGCCTAACACAAGATCAAAAATTTTTCAAAACTGTTTCAATATTTCTCATCCTTAGCCCTCATATAAACTTTATAATCTACTGTTCAATCAGTACAAACAAGCTTTGGGGGTTTTCCTTCAAATACCATTGAATACATGGCTCAATTTTGGAAATAGTTCAGTTATTTATTGCTAGGTCCTAGATAGTACATTTTTAGTTATTTTTATATAGTCCTTGTGATATTCATTTACTAAATTTGGTGACTTTTAAAAAAATATTTTGAGATTGTTTATGTAAGTGGTGTCAACACAGAAAGATAGGTTTACTTTTTTCATCTTGTTTTCCTTTGAATTTTCTTTCTTGTCCTATGCAGCACTTGGTTGAAATAGTAAAAATTGACGTCCTTGCTTTGTTCCTTATTTTAAGATCAGAACTAGGCAATTTTCATTACTAAGTATCATCATAGATGTTTTCATTGAATCAATTTGAAGATGTTACCTTTATCCCTACTTTAAAGATATTTTTAAAAATAAGAATGACTCTATACTTCTTTTATTTTATTTTATTTTTTTTAAGATTGATGGATTTATCGTGTATACAGTGGTCTGCCTGCACCAGAAGAAGGCACAAGATCTCATGATAGATAGTTGTGAGCCATCATATGGTTGCAGGGAATTGAACTCAGGTCCACTGGAAGAGCAGCCAGTGCTCTTAACCTCTGAGCCATCTCTCTAGCCCCTCTTTTAATTTTATGTTTAGAATTTCATCAGTAATTTATGTACACATTTTAAACAAGTAGTTTATGACTAGGTTATATTTCTATTAGTGTGTAGTTTTTGGTGCAAGGTCTCATGTAGTCCAGACTAGGCATGCACTCACTGTGTAGCATATAATGACTTCTGCTCTTGATACAATTCTCCTGTCTCCATCTTATGAGGTGGGATTACAGTTCTGTCCCACTATGATTGGCTTTATGTGGTGTTTCATATTGAATCCAGGACTTTGTGCTTGCTAATTCTTTTAGGTTTTTTTTTTAATTTTTTGACAATTTCAAAGATTTACTTTTCTCATATTTTTCTTTTTTGCTTTTTCAAGACTGGGTTTCTTTGTGTAACAGCCCTGGATGTCCTGGAACTCACTCTGTAGACCAGGCTGGCCTGGAACTCACAGAGATCCACTTGCCTCTGCCTCCTGAGTGCTGGCATTAAAGGCGTGTGCCACCACAGCTTTTATCGTTGTCTTTACAAATGAAAGTTTTATAGCAATGTTTTACCAAATTCAATTCTGACTGGTGAGACATCTCTCCAGCCCCCAAGGTCAGAATTGCATTGATTTTTCAAAACACTGTTGTGAAACTTTCATTTAAAAAAGAATGTGATAAAAATATACTTTGTGGAGTTATCATAGAATTAAAAAAGAATTTGTCTGATATGATCTTTAGAGATCAAACAATGAAAAATTAACCATTTTTCTGCATAAAAAATACAAAACTTACAGTAGGGCATCCTTAAAAATCCTTGGACCTTTTACCTCCACCTCCCCAGAATGTTTGAGGGATTGGAGATTTCTCAGTGGTTAAGAGTAATTTTTGTTCTTCCAAAGGACTCAGGGCTCAATTCATAGCACCTACATGACAGCTTCAGTTTCAGGGGATCTGACATCATCTCCTGGCCTCTTGTAACACCAGCACATGCATATGGTACAGAGATGTACATTTAGAACAGATCCATACATATAAATAAATTAAAAAATGAAATTTCTGGCCTCACCTCTACTCTACACCATGATACATTGTTTAATGTTCCTATCCTTTGTGCAGTTATTCTATAATGATGTTTAGCAGTGTAATGAAATGGAGGTAAAGGAGCATATTGAAGGAATTTGGGAGTTAATTTCCAGATACCATGCTCTGTACTAATATACCACTTTAAATATGTGTGGTTACCTTGAACAAGAGTACATTTCTAAATTTCTCTAAAGGAAGAACAAAGTACGATTATAGGGCTAGAGAGATAGTTCAGTGGTTAAGAATACCTGCTGCTTTTGCAGAAGATCTGAGTTTGGTTCCCATTACCCCCATTGTGGCTCACAATCATTTTAACTCTAGTTTCAGGGGATCTAACATTCTTCTCTGACCTCCACAGGTACCAGATATACACGTGTTGCACAAGACATACATATAGAAAAACTCATGCAAATGAAAAGAAATCTTAAAAAAGACATGACTATAAGATTTACATTTTTATTTGCATTCTGGTTGGTTGTACTCTTTCATTAGCTGGATGCTTTTCTAATCCAATTGGGTTTTCATTGTGCCAAGATTAAATCAGGAAGAAATTTGAACCAACCTCAAGTACTATAAATACTGAATATAATTTAAATAAATACTGGGTCATATGCAATATTTGTGGTGTTGCTTGGGGTCTTATATTATTACCACTTAATGTTATTTCTTCATCCATTTAAAGATTAATGTTATGGGAACTGGTAGTTAAGACTAGAATTTTATGCAAACAGATCTGCTATTGAGCTAGTTTGTCATTAGAGAAGTAACATTAAAAGTTCAATGTCACTTTCAAGAACTAGTAATTATTATCCACCATAGCAAAAAGTTTAGAAAGTCTCCAATTTTCATTTCAAAACAGTTGTCAGAGTTTCTCTTAGAAGGGGAAGGGTGTAACTTACTCACTTAGTTACATACTTACACTATTCTCCAAGAAGAAATATGCATGCTTTTGTGTGTCTAGGCTGAGTCAAAGGTGTGATGTATTAAGATTCTGTTTTTAAACTTTGTTCACTTTTATCTCCAGTCCAATTAACTTATAGCTAGATGCTGTAATTTACATAGTATGCCTTTAATTTGCATTGTGTACACCTTAGGAGGCTTGCATTAATTCTAAAGCCAAATTATTATTTACAAGTTGACATAGGCTTCCATTTATCATTGATTGTCTCATGACTTACTGGCCATTGCATGTGTCATGGTTAATGCCATAAAATACTTGGAGGTAGGAAATCTGCCTCTTTTTGATGGATAAATGTAAATTTGAAGAACGTACTTTTACCTCTACTAAACTGTTTTTATCTTGGCTATGGTTTTGTCAGAAATAATTTATCATTCTTCCTCCTTAATTTTATGTAGTTCCTATCTCTTGTCCCTGGGTCATTTTTTTTTAACAGACTTTGTTCTTTGTTGGTTGCCTCCCATGTAGTTTTCCTCCTATTTATACTTAGATACTTGTGTGTGTAGTAAGTTGCTTTTAAAGTCCTTGCTTTTGTGTATCTGGAGAAGAAGATCTGTTTGTCACACCTGCAAGTAATTACAACTGAAATATAAACTCAGTCTTTTGTATGTGCTACATTGAGTGCTTACTAAATATTAAATGGATGGAAGTGCTATAATTACTGCCACATGGAAACTGAAACACTCGTTTTAAATGCATTGTTTATACAGCTGAGTTTCTAGCCCTTTACTTATATTTCTGGAGTCAGTATTGCAGTAAGATTAGGATTAGTAATTTTAGTACCTTTTTATTTTTATATTTTTAGATTGTAATATTATTACACCATTCCCTGTTCTCTTTCTTCCCCCAACCTTTCCATATACCCCTCCTTCTTCTTTTTCAAATTCATGACCTCTTCTTTTCTTGATGTTAAATTGCATATGTGCATATACATGTACATTCCTATATACAAACTGAAAATTTTGGTATATTTAAAAAATAAGTTTTTATGCTCTTTTCCATCATATAAAATATAATGAAAATATTCTCAATATTTAAGTCTCTTCTGAACTTTTTGTCTTATATGTACAAAATATTTTAATCCTTTTGTTTTTGCACTGTACCCCAATCAAGTGCTTTACAGAAATATAACTTTATAGTTTAACAAAGTTGTAAAACAAATGTTAAATTTGTTAAATTGGAGAAAAGTGTATCAAAAACTTCTAAATTTAATAACTAAATCAGGTTTAAAGGTCTAAAACTAAATCAGGTTTAAAGGTCTAGAGGAAGATTAAAAGGATAAGAAGAAAAATGCAAACGAAAGCTGATTGTGAGGGGGCAGGCTTTTAATTTGGGCACTTAGAGGCAGAGGCAGAGGCAGAGGCAGAGGCAGAGGCAGAGACAGGAAGATTTCTGAGTTCAAGGCCAACCTGGTCTATTTATTAAGTTCCAGTAAATCCAGAGTTACATAGAAAAAGTATCTCTAAAAAAATGAAACGAAATTAGGTTGTTTATAGTTCTACTTATATTACCTTAAGTAACTGCAGAATCTTACAGAAAGGCTAAGCAGAACTGGAAAATGTGACTAGGTTTTGTTTGTTTTGTTTTCTGTAACTCAGTATTACCTAAGCAACAATTAAACCATTATCTAGTAAGCCTGTTTCATTAACTAGTGTTACCTAAGTTGTGTTGCAGTTGAGAACTGTGGGATGGAATTGGCATCCTTTTTGAAAACTATGAACTTTTAATGTGAATGATTAAACTTTTATAGACATAATTTGATCCATAGTAACATTAAATTAATGAAAGAAATTATTCTGTAGTTTTATATATTTTCTAGACTTTCTGGACCTTCTATTAATATCTATTTTTATTTCTTTCCTAGTACCTTTCAAATTTAATGGATATTAATTTGTCTTGTTATTAAAACATTTCTCAAAAAAAGCTTTACTCAGGCTTCATACTTTTCCTTTGCAGATGTAGAGTTGATGCTGAATTTTATGTGTTTTCTTTGTTTATTTGTTTTTTACAATGCTTCAGATGGGACTTGGAGTTTTATGCGTGTTACACACCTAAACGCTACCCTGGAGTTTGTGATGATTCATGTGTGTGTGTGTGTGTGTGTGTGTGTGTATACCCACCATTACCCACACACATATGTACCATGGTGCACATATGGAGAAGGTCACATAATCACTCCTACCATATGGGCCCCTGGCATTGGATTCACTGAGTGAGTCAAGCTTGGTAGCAAGTGCCTTTTACTTGCTGCAATGTCTAACTAACATTTTCACGGTTTGGTTGGGCAGTTTCTTAGTTTGTTGCTGTCTTTTGTATTTATATCACTGTTGTGATTAAGGTTCCAAATATGTACTCTTTTGTAATTAAAATAAAGATAAAATGAACACTAGACAAGTGACATTTTTATAAAAGTAATAAATTGCTTCATCTTTCAGAGTCACTTAACATTAGAAGCATTCTATGTTTACATAATTTTAAAACATTTTAAAAAATAGAAAACTACAGAAGGAGTTCATGAACATGAAACTGCTCAAGTTATCTGAATGATGTGAAGAAAACTCTGATATTATCCCCACTTTGTATACCTCTGATTGATTTCATGTGGGTTTGATAGTTTGATAATGTGCTCTCCCAGCTGATATGAAATTTACCTAGCTTCGCTTAAGTCTCATATTTCTTACTGTTATTGATCACAATATTATTATCATATTACCATATTTGTCAAAATAATATATCAAAATTCAGTGTTAACATTCTCTTTCTTACAGTTTTGTTTTATGCTCAAAAGTTTTATTCAGGGTAGGAGCTTTGTCAGTACTAAACTGCGGATTATACAGGGTAATTAAGTTAAGTTTTCTTTTTAAATTGTACTCAGTAAAGACAACTAAGTGTTAGCCTATAATCTGACAAAATCAGATTCATTGTTTCATAGAGTGAGAGAGTGTGCTTGTGGAACCCCAGAAAGTTTCTGAGGGATGGGAACAGTTTTATAAGAATGGACTTAACCTAAAGAATTCTTAGGGTTTAAAGGAAGCCAGATCAGTTGTAGATTGTTGTCTGTTTCTGAGACAAATTAGGAAAAGGGAGAATTATCTAGGGATTAGATGCTATATTATTAAGCAAAAGTAGTTTAGGAGTCAGATATTTCTCTCTTGAAGTAAATAAAAATAGCTAATGAGTCTTGGCATATCATTGGTAAGAAAACAGTAATGGTCAAGGAGTGAGCGGGAAGTTTATTAATGACATTTTAAAACTGCTATATAACCTTGGGTAAAGCAATGTTTCCTGTTAGCTTTGCAGCTGGCTTTATCTGTGTCTGTCCTCCCAAGTTTGATTAATTTTAGGACTTTTATTTTCATTTTTCAGTTCTCACGGATTGACTCTTTCAGTACTGGGTAGCTTTTGACTATTTCAAACAGTCTTAAATCTTTTAAAGAACATGACTGCAGATCATAATTTGGCACTAATGCTACTTGGGGATTCTTTGGGGGGGTTCTTATTATGTTCAGTTAAATCTTTTGGGGAGAGGACTAGAGATCTTTTGTAGTTGACAATTCAAGGCTCCATGCTTATGGAGAAAAGTTTTAATATAAACTTCTTTTAATAAAAATGAATAAACTAATTAGTGATCTAGCAGTTCTGAAGTGGTCTTTATGGAATATTCTTTGATACTTGTTAGGTCTTGTTAAGCTTTCTAGAAGCCAGAGTCTCTGCTGATTGTTTTAAGTGTCAGACAGATGGAGGTTAAGATTGAGATATATAATATAGACTTTTTATTCTGTTATGTTATTACACAGACAGCTTTTAAAAAGTGGAAAGACTATTGTACCGAAATGAGGAAGCCTGGGCTAAGTGTAGGCTTTGTTGTTTATTGGTTCTGTGGTACTAGGTAACATTCCATATTTCCTTATTTTTTCATTTAAAAATGAAAAAAAAATATTTTCAAGTCTATCAGGGTTACTGCATAGTCAAATGAGATGTTTTGGAATTACATTTTGAACTTTAAAATGTTATACAAGTGTAATTTATAACTATGTTATATTAGTCATTTTTTCTCATTGTTGTGACCAAATACCCTGAAAAAAAGGGACATAAGGGAGGGGGCTTTATTTTGGCTCATGATTTTCAGGAGACACAGTCCTTTATGGACATGAAGGCATGGAAGCATGTGGCTGAGACTTCCCACGCAGAGAATGGAGTGCAGGGGAGTTATAAAACTCTGAAGCCTACCCTACTCCTGGTGACCCACTTCCTCCAGTGAGACTCAACATCCTGAAGGTTTCACAGTCTCTTAATCAGCCACCAGATGGGAACTAATGAACATTTTTCATTTAAAACACAACAGATTTGAGTCATAGATTTCTAATAATATTGCTGGAAGTGAGAAGTCATATTCTCTATTTTCTGTTGTCTCATTTATGGTGTCAGCGGGCTATGTTGATTGAGGTCCTAGAATTGAGTTTAGTGCAGGATCAGATAGGAGATCCAAATTTCATCCTTCTATATGACAATATGAAGCTATTCACCATCACAGCCCCTTGATTTTGAGAAATAAATAAAATCAGGCAGCTATATGAGTGTAGGATTATATCTGGATCTCTAAGTCTATTCATCATTATGTGTCTTTTCATGTCATACTGTTTTATTGCTATAGCTGTACAGTATTATTTCAAATCTGGGGTGATAGTCTGACAGTAGGTTTTTTTTTTCTTTCCTGATTCTTTTGACTGTGCTGAGTGTTTGTATTTCCATATAAAATTTAAGGTCATGTTTTCAATTCCAGTACAGAACTGTGTGGGAATTTTGATGAGAACTGCTTTGAATCTGTAGATTACTTTTGTTAGGATGAGCATCTTCACAGTACCAGTCTATGAACATAGGAACATGGTATCTTCTTCAGTTTCTTTTTTCAGTGACTTTAAGTTCTTTGTTTAGATTTAGTCTAAGTTTTATTTTTCTTGAGGCTATTGTGAATGGTATTACTTCCTTGAGTTTTTTCAAAATGTGTTTGTCATTTGTATATATGAAGGATACTGATTTTCATGTGTTTGTTTTGTGTTTAGCTACTTTCCTCTATGTGGTTACCAGGTTTAGCAGATTTCTGATAGGGTCTTTATAGTCTCTTATTTATCCAGTTTAATTTGCAACTGTAGAAAAACATTTTGACTTCTACCTTTTCTTTTATGTATTCCTTCTATCTCCTTGAAGTTAGATTTTAGGCAAAGGGAAGTGACTTTAGACTGCCTTCAAGGTTAAGTAGGATATTGATTAGTTGAAATTGCAGAATCTAAAAGAGTAGCTAGAGGTAAAGAGCATCAATATAGTGATCTGAGAGGTTAATTTAAAACTGAAGAAATTTCTTTTGGTAATGTCAAATGGCTTGTTTATATGTATATATATATGTAAGCACATTAAAGTTTTATATAGCTTTACCACTTGTGTGTCTACCTCTACTATTGAAGAATTTTCATCTTCACAAGGGTTATGTTGTCTTTTTATAACAGGCCCACCTCTTCTTCCTTACCCTAATTTTGAGCTTTGTCAATTACTAATCTTATACATCAGTCAGTTAGTATCATAGAGGTTTGATTCTAGGACCAGCCTCTTGTGATGCCTATATTTATGGATGCTCGAGATCCTTGTATGTCACAGAGGTGCTGTTGTTATATGTTAGTAATAGAGAACTTTACTACTGTATATAAGGCTCTGGATTTAATGGCCAGCACTATAATAAGTAAAATTAAATAAACACGTAGTTTTTTTTTAAACATAGTTTATATACCTTGTTTCATATATTTAAGATGGCGTTCGATCATTAATAATTTTTAAAATTTAAATGTTATATAATTATTATTAGGGAGTGGTTAAGGTATGTATTTGATATAGATGGAATTTTATTTTTGTTATTGTTATAAAACTCAGGACTTCTCACATGCTAGGTAAATCTCTTCTCTGTAGATTCTACTCTCAACCCATTGTTTCACATTGTTTTAGAGTGTGTGCACTCTCACATACTGTGATGGAAGTAAGAGATAACTTGTCCCTTCCACTATGTGGGATCTAGGGATTGAACTCTTCAAGAAGAAGAATCTCTTTAATTCTTTTGCTTTATGGCCTACAGGTTAGCTGGCCTGCTAGCTTTCCAGCATTCTCCAGTCTACACCTTCTATCTTGCCATAGAAATGTTGATATTACAGTTTTCAGTCATTGTATAAGATGTTCCTTATGTTCTGAGGATTGAACTGAGGATACCAGGACTGGGTAGCAAGTGCTTATATTTTCTGAAGCCTCTTTAACCCTCAAAATATTTTTTTCTTTAAATGTAGCTTCTCTCATTATGTACCTTGGCTGGCCTAGAACTTAATACATAGATCAGATTGGCCTCAAACTCAGCCATCTGTCTGCCTCTGTCTCCTGAGCATTGGGACTAAAGGTGTGTACCACCAGTTCTGGCTTCCTTCATAGTTTTTATATTCTACATGAATGGCATTATGCAGTACTTGTATCTCTGTGCTTATTTTATTTCAGTTAGTATAGTAATATGAATTCTAATTCTGTGTTTGTTTTGATGACAAATTTTCATTTATTTTATGGCTTAATGGTATTTAATTGTGCCATATTTTCTTTATCTATTCATAAGCTAATGGGCATTTAGCTTGTCACTATACTTCTAATAAGATATTTAGTCAAGAAAAGATATTATATTCAAATGGAAATCTGAAGAGACATGAGTCACTACATATGTTAGACAAAACATACTCTAAATTAAAAATTATAGAAAAAGGAATGCAGCCCCACTAAAAATATTGTGTAAAATATTCAACTTGTACATGTAAAGTGTATCAAAAACAATGAATTAATTTTTAAGCTTGAGTCTTATAAGAATATCTCATCTTTATATGCAAGTAATCCACCTCTATCTTCAATTGTAAACATTTATTTTTCAAAGCATTTTGTATAAGAAATATTTCATTTATATGTGGAGAAATCATAGCAAACTTACCATATACTGCAAATGTAGTCCAGAGAACAGATTATGGCAGTGCATGTCTATAGAAAATAACCTATTATGCCTCAGTAAACTAAAAAAATAAGAATAAAGTAGCCCTAAATTTGTTAGAAGGGAAATAATTAAGATCAAAAATAGATAAAAAATGATTACAAAAACAATACAAAAGATCATGTTAATAGTGGTGGCTCATGCCTGTAAGTTTTCGATTTCTTGGTTATTTCATTCATGTATAATGATTGTATAAAATAATGCAGTCTGCCTTACCAACAAGTCCCTATCCTATTTTCATGTTTTGACCTTTGTTTTGCTTTGTTTTGTTTATGACCTGTTGAGTTTAATTAGCGTTGCTTAAATGAGCATGGGTGAGGCATTATTTACAGGAGCGTGAAAAATGTGTCATGCCTAAACCATTAAAGAAGATAAGACCCTTTCCCCTTGCAACCTTTACCTCCCAAATAGCTCCTCAGGGAGGGTTGGGATCTCATGAGTTTCTCTCCATCTGTGATAGAATGTTAATGGACCAAGTCTTTGGCAACTTAAAAATTAATGTTTAAGAAGATATGCGCAAAGCCTTAGTTGGACTAATTTTTTTGCTAAAGGAAAAGATCAAAACAAAGATGAAGGAAATTAAAACGCATAACACAAAAATATATAATTCATAAGATACAACTATACATCAACAAATTGGACAGTCTTATTACAGTGAACACTGCAGAACAAAAATTATGTAAAAGAAACAGATTTCTTGAAAAATGTAACCTACAAAAAAAAATCAATTAGGAGCCTGGTGGTGGTGGCACATGCCCTTAATCCCAGCACTTAGGAGGCAGAGGCAGGTGAATCTTGAGTTTGAGGCCAGCCTGGTTTACAGAGCACTTTCTAGGACAGCAAGGACTACACAGTGAAACCCTGTCTTGAACAACAACAACAAAAAACAAACAAAATTGATCATGAAGGAGCAGAAAATCTGAGCAGAATTGTAACAAGAGACTTAATAACTAAAAGCCTTCTAATAACGTCATAGCTGAATTCTACCAAACTGTTAGAGAGGGACTAATTTAATTCATTCTCAAACTTCTGAAAATTGAAGAAGGTAATGCTTCCAATCACCATTATTATCTTGATAATAAGATCAAAGCCGTTACCAGTATCCTCAATGGACATAGGAAACAAAAATCAAACAAAATGTTAGCTTCTAACACAGAACTCTGAAATATCATAAAACATGATCAAGTGCAATTTACTTCCATGATGCAAGAATGTATTAGAACAGACAAATTAATGACCATGATACAGCAATTGGGGAATATATTAGACATGTTCTTCTCTAACAATATAGAAAAGCATTTGACAAAATTCACCATCCATTGGTGAAAATATATATATATATATATATATATATATATATCAGTACAGTAAAAGCCATAGATTTCAAGCTCAACAGATAGCATAGTCTTCAGTGATAAGTGTAGTTTTTCGTCTAAGAGTAGAAACTACTCAAGGATGCCTTCTCTATCTGTCTGGCTTACTACTATGTACTGTTGCCAAATTGACTGGTAAAGTAAAAAAGAAACAATACATCTGATTATGAAAGGAAAGTGACATTGTTGATTACATGTTATACAGAGAAGACCCAAAAGATAAAACCAAAAAGCATTTGAAGCTAATAATTAATTTCAGTAAAGTTTTCAAGTTACAAAAGCAACACATGAAAATCCATGGTGTTTCTATACCCTAATGATGAACTAATTGAAAGAGAAATTATGAAAATAATCGTATTCATAATATCTAGTAATAGAATATATAGGAATAGACTTAATGAAGAAAATAAAAATTCTCTATGATTAAAAACTGTAACATTGATGCTATAAACCAAAGACTGTATAAATAAATGGAAATATATCTGTGCTTATTCTTAAGAATTTTTTTCTAGCTCTATCTTTCCCTCGGAGTTATTTATTTATTTATTTATTTATTTATTACTGATCTTAATATTTTTGATATTTATTTTATCCTTCAAGAAGTGATTTTTTAATGAAGTTGTTTCTACCACCCTCAAATCATATTTAGCAATGTGGGGAAGCTATTTTTGCTTGTCACACTCAGTGCTGGTAAAGCTGTTAGATAGCATCCAGTGGATAGAGGCCAAGGTTGCTGCTAAAACACTCTACAATGAACAGATCCTCCCCTGTAACAAAGAACTTTCCAGTCAAAAGTGTTAATACTACCTCAGTTTAAATGCCATATATGAAAACAATACAACTTTTTTCTGTGTACCTGCAAAAAGTGAAAGAAAGAAAGAAAAAAAAACAGAAATAGAAGGCAGAAGTAGTTGTTGATTCAAGAAACTTAAAACATTAAGAAATATTTGACTAGAGAAGGAGTATGCCTTCTCTTAGAGTTGTAGAAATTTCTGTTAGGCTGAATAGGGAATGGCTACTAAAAAGAAATTCTCTTACCTAGAATTTGTTCTTAGGAATTTTCTGTCATTTATATTTTTTAACCATTATTCATTTAGACATTGTCTTACAATATGTAGTGCCTAGATCTCTAACATATTCTAATGATTTGCTTTCAAAATTTACTGATTATGACATTTATCATTCATATTTTTGTAATTTTGCCTGTTTACAGAGGCCAGTGGTTGTACCTTTTCATGAAAGACTTCATTGCTGATTATATAGTAAGGCATGAAAAGGTTTCATATGTTTTATTGTGGCATGGTTCTAATTATACTAATCTAGCAAGAACTGAACTCTTGCTTCAAGTTTGCTTTGCTTAAAGATTGAATTATTACTATTTGTACCACACAGTTTTTACAGGGTGCTAAGATGCCTTTTGCCTCAAGGTGACTTTGAACATACAGAGATTCTGTGTTGTGATTAAAATGCATATTGTGGGTTACTTGTTTTTTTTTCAGTGTCTTAGGACACGATTAGAAAGATTTCACAAGAAAAATGGGTAATTGTAAGTCCTTAAATTAAAACCAAGGTCTCTGTTTTAGAAGTGAACAGAATCTAGGTGATATTTTTTGAAGTGTTCAGGTTATGCTATGGTCTTGGCAACTTTAAATATTAAAATATAAAAATTAAATATTTGTGTATGGGTGTTAGTGCGTGAGAGAGAGAGAGAGAGACTCAAAAATAAACTAGTAGAAGAAACTATAGTTGAAATCCAAAGATGTGAACTGATAGTCCTTAAAGGGATTTTGTTTTTCTTTTCTTTATATTTTATTATTTATTTACTCATTTAATTTATTTATCTATTTACTTATTTATGTATTTTACTGCTTAACGCCCATGTAGTGTCATAAAAAGGGAAAAAGAGAATGGGCTTAAGAAGCTATAGAAAGCCACATGTAGTATCACATCTCTGAGAACTAACAGAACAGTATTGTTAGTACTATTGAGTTAAGAAAATAGTGAAGTACATAAGGGAATTTAGACCTCATTATTGTAGAATTGCTATGGCAGGTATACCATATTTTGTCTTATCTTTACAGTCTTAATTTCATAAAGTAAGTTTTACTTTTAAATTTTAAGATGCATTCTTCTTTTTCATTTTGTTTGCAGTGAATATCACCTCAGCCAGGCAATTAACCGGATGTAGTCGCTTCAGCCATGTTTTCCCCTCATCTGCTTACCAGCACATTAAGATGCATAAGAGAATTCTGGGGCATTTATCTTCTGTCTACTGTGTAGCATTTGATCGAAGCGGGAGGCGAATTTTTACAGTGAGTTAAAAATTTATGATATGTAACATTATACATTTCCAACTGAAGCCAGACTCCATACCATTCATTGTATCATACTTTATTAGTAATTGATTCTATTTGGACTTATTATTGCAAGAAAATTGTGTTGAAATTGTAAATAATTTCTCATTTTAAATAAATAAAGGGTGAACTATGATCTACTATTTTGAGGAAAATTTATTTAAAAATTATGTCTTCAGAAATCTACATAAACTCAAGATGATTTATTTATGTGAAACAAACATACTCAGTTTTATTCTGTTTAACCATCAGTTATTAAAAGGCATTTTCCATGTGTACTTGCTGCAAGTTTGGTTTCAATTATTACATCAACTTCAAGATTAAATAATTGAAGTATATGTTGATGAAGTCAAATAATTGAAGTATATGTTGATGAGTCTTTGACTTCAGTGCTGATTATTTTTAAAAACTCAATTTTAAGTTTTACTAAGTCAAGTTCTTTGCTTTTGAGGAAAAAGCTTTAAAATAATAATATGTCTAAAAATATTGATGTGATTGCTTCATTACTTTTAAGACACTAGTGAGAGAAGTAGCACAATTTCAATTTTCCATTTATATACTACAACAAAAGAAGTACTTTATATTTCTGAGAAACTATAACTCCTTAGATTGTATTACAGACTCTTCTGCTGATGACTTACGTCTCTTAACTATGATAATATAATAATGGTGCATGTCTTCTTTTAATAAATAGGTAATTACCTTACCATATTAGGATAGAATTCATTTTACTATATTTCAAACTCATTTGGAATTCTTAAAGGGAAGTGCAACATAAAGATTTTTACCAGTGATTATTAATGGCCTCGGGTTTCCAGAGAAATGCATGTACACTGTAGACTTAAGTTTAGAATTATTTGCAGAAAAAAATTTAAGGCAATTAAGCCAAAGGTTGATAGGCATATAGAAAGAAGCAATGGCAGAAATGCTTGATAGCTAAATATATGCATAAGATATTTAAAATAATTTTAGGATTATTGGTTTTGAAGACTGGTCACATATGCCACTGTTTGGACAATACTTCGTTCTCACATTTTAAGTAATGCTTATATTTGCTAGTGGATCCACATATTTTTCCTTAATAAAGTGTTTGCTTTGTAATGTTGCTTTCCTTCTGGCTATAAATGGTAAGTTTTTGTTTCATTGAAAATTTTTTTTTGTATTACCATAGGGTTCAGATGACTGTTTGGTGAAAATCTGGGCTACAGATGATGGACGCCTCCTTGCTACACTGCGAGGGCACTCTGCTGAAATTTCTGACATGGCTGTTAACTACGAAAATACTCTCATTGCTGCAGGCAGCTGTGATAAAGTTGTGAGAGTATGGTGTCTTCGAACTTGTGCACCAGTTGCTGTCCTTCAGGGACATTCAGCTTCTATTACTTCCATACAGGTGAGAACAATGATACAATCTCTGACTTGTTAATAAAGCTGAGGATTTTCTCATTTGTGTATATATTATATAGTGCATGGAACAGAAAAATGCCCCCATAAAGCTTTGCTTCTCTTCCTCAGTGAAATATTTTTACTTTTTTCTTTTTTATGTAAACATTTGCCTTTAGAAATAAGTAAAAAGAAAGTAATGGAGATAATTCTTCAAATTAAGTGTGAGGCAGCATATTTATTTTATGTATACATGTGAAGAGGGAATTATACTTGTAAATGCCTGCCTGCACACAAGTAAATACCTGTTATTCAGGATATAACCAGGTTCTAACATGAATGTTTGCACATTCTGTTAATTTGTAATTCAAGATGTGTGTGTACACATAGTTGTAATATTAGGAAAAACTTTTATATTTTTAGTTTCAGTGATTATTTTTTGTACCAGTTTGGTATTTAATATAGAATGTTGTTCATATAATATTTTGACTAGATCTTCACAGTGAATGTTATTGATATCTCAAGCCACAGCACTAAGCAAAAAGCTAAGTTGAAGTTTTACCATTCTGTGTTGTCAACAGAAAACCAAAAAACATTTTTTAAACTTTGACATGTGAATAATAGTTTTGTATAGGTCATTGCTTACATTTATTTTGTGCTATTTTAATATCATCACTTATTTATAGGGGTCTCTCAGAAAGTGTCCTCATTCTGCATTGAATGAAATTTTTTAATTAAAGTTTTGATTAATTAAGATTATCATGTGGATTGTTTTGAGGGATGATCTTCCTATATACAGAGCATTGGACTTTGAAAAATCTCATACCAGCCCTTAAGGATCATTTGGCCTTGGGTTTCTGAATTTCATCTGTACACTGATTAAACTGATAACTCAAATATCCTCATCACGTGCATGTCTACTAGGTGTCTCAAGCTCAAAATTTAATTCTTCTTCCTTCCTCAAATATGATTTCACCTGTTTAAGTAAATTTTTCATCACAGCTAAAATATCTGAAACATTTCTGACAAAGCAAAGAGGGTTTGTTTAGGTCACAGTATCAGATATATATAAAGTTGGAATCACTTAATGCAAGCTCCACAACTACCCCTATATTTATCCTTAATTATTATCTCAATGGAAAGTTTTATCTCCATTTGGGATTTTAATTCTGATATTAAGTATTGAATCAGGGTCTTATGCATGTTAGGCAAGTGTTCTACCACTGAGCTATATTCCCAGCCCTTCAATTTTGATTTTACCATTCACATCCATGCTGGAAAATATGGTCTGTGTTTTAAACTTTTCTATGTCATAGCTATCTTGAAGATTCATGGTTCCTCCCTTTTTGATGATTCTGAAGAGATGTATACTATTATGAAGACTGTGATACATTTAGAATAGTTGTAATTTTTTTAAATTACCAATTTACCTACATGTATTTTTTCTAAATCTGTTTATACTACAATGACATTAATAAAGATTGATGTATTTGACTCAAGAATCAAATTGAAAATGATTTTAAAAAACTGTGTATGGTGACATAAACATGTTATTCCAGCATTCTGTAGGCAGAGGTAAGTGCAGGGCCAACCAGTCTACATATTAAGATGTAAACCAGTTAGGTTACATAGCAAAACATTACCTAAAACAATCCATAGTTCTTTCTTATAATCATGTTTTCTACATTTGTTGTGATTTATCTTATAATAATAATAATAAATAATAATGTGTTTATGAATTCATTCTCCATTAAAATATTCTTAAAGTGTTATTTTAGGTTTTTAGAATATTAGTATTGAAATATCTTATTTCAGCTTCTATTATTTTCATTTTTAAGATTTTATTTGTAATTTTATTATGTGTATGTGTGTTTATTATGTGGTGAAGGGATGCTGAGTATATGTGTACAATGCCTGTGGAGGCCAGAAGAAGGCATCGAATTCTTTGGAGCTGGAGTTACAAGAGGTTATAAAGTACCCATTGTGGGTGGTGGGAAGCAAAACTAGGCCCTCTGGAATAAGAACAAGCATTAACTTCTAAGCCATTATCTCTCCAACCACTAATTTATTATTTTCTGTAGATTTTGGTATTTACCATTTTGATAACTGTCCATTTATCTAGGGAATTAAGTATCAAAAGTCCTGGTACTGAAATTCTTTTCACTTTGTGTGTGTGTGTTATTAGTATGTGCATGTGGACATTGGGCATGCATGTGCTACAGCACATGTATGAAAGTCAGGGCAACTACAGGAGTTTGTTCTCTCCATCTACTGTCTGGATGCTCAGGACCTCAGGCATTTTGACAAACACATTTACTCAGTCATCTCAGTGGACTTATAATGAAATTCTTTTTTTTTTTTTTCTTTATTTTGTATTTATC
>PVIH01007774.1:31368-97590 GCA_004025045.1 Sigmodon hispidus
GGCTTATCAAGGGTAGAAATACAAATAAGATTGCTACACATATATTTTCTTTGTGTTCAGCTTTCCCTATATATCCTTATTCAAGGTCTCTTCCCCCTCCCAACACATCTGGTCATTTTTCTTCTCTGCAACTGCCCATCTCCTCCCTGGGCAGGGAGCAGACAGTCCTATGGTCCCACTGACCCAATAATGCTTAGATTAAATGATGTATTTATATGATATATTTGTACAAAACAGTTTGAACTGGAAAACTTCATATTTTATTTGAATTCTTCTTTTTAAGTTTTGTCCATCAACTAAAGGCACAACTAGATACCTCACTTCTACTGGTGCTGATGGAACAATTTGTTTCTGGCAATGGCATGTCAAAACAATGAAGTTTAGGTAAGTAAATAGTTTTAAGAATTTTGTGAAAAATTAATTTGTGTACCTTCATTATCTTGGTGATACAATAGTTCAATTATTGAAGTTTGTACATGTATATGTTTATACTACCCCGGTGTGCATTTGTATTTATACTTTTAAGTTTAGAGATTTTTAGAATCAATTTTTATAAAATCGGTATTGAGACTATGAAATTCATATGGAAAAGTGTAGTAAGGTGCAATTGAACATTTTATAATAATAGTATTAATAACAGCAATGAGTTTGCAAAACTATTTTCAACATCCGATGTCATAGATTTTGAGGTTTAAATTTTTAACTGGAATTATGCTAATAGCCACTATTAGTTTCTTTCTTTTAGCCTTTTAAAAAGAACATTGCTGCTAAGTAGATCAATATTCATCAGTATGCTAAGATTTTGCCCATTAGATGAGACTGGTAGAATTTAAAAATATTTAAAAATATTTTCTTTATTCTTTAGAGATCGCCCAGTAAAATTTACTGAGAGATCCAGACCTGGTGTTCAGATATCTTGTTCATCTTTCAGTTCTGGTATGTATCAAAATTTAATGCTTTTAATACTCAAAATCATTCATACATAAAAGATTGATTTAAATGTTTATGGATAAAAAGTGTTTGTGTTTAAAAGCTAAATGTACCAAAGTTGTAAATTGTGTTATATGCTACATGAATCTGTTTGATTAATTACCACCTTTTCTTAATTTACTTATTTTCTATAATGCTGATTTTATTTGTCAAAGAATAATCAGTCCCCAGTCCTAATACCCTTTAACTTAGCTTAACTTTACTGAAAGTGTACATAGTTGTGGCTTCATATATACGATTTTGTAAAGACAATTTTAAGTGTATGTAAATACTTTTAGAGTTTTAACAAAGTATTTGTATATAAAATATAGAGTTAATTATTAAAAGCTTTGACCTTTATTGTTTTTAATCAATAAGCCTATGTTTAATGTATAACTGACACATTTTGTTAGGTGAAGGAAGGATGTATTTGTCCTAACTACATTCTGTCTTTTGATCTTTTTCTCTTATGGCAATGAGAATTGGGCCTAGAACCTTGAACATGCTGGGCAAGCACTCAGCCACTGAACTATACCCACAGTGTTCTATCTCTTTATTCAGTATTTATTAATTTTTAGCTTTTTAAACGTGGAGTTTTTTTTTTTCCTTTTTTTTTTTTCCTTTCTCCCCAAGAAAGGGTTTCTCAGTGTAAGAGCCCTGGCTGTCCTGGAACCTGGCTTTGTAGACTAGACTGGTCTGTAAACCACAGAGATCCTCCTGCCTCTACCTCCCAAGTGCTGGCATTAAAGGCCTCTGCCACCACACCCATTCAGTGGTCTTTAATTTTTACCACTTACTAATGTATTGTACATGTGTGTTTATTGCCATGGCACATTTAGGTAGATCAGAGTACAGAATTTAAGAGTCATTTTTCTCCCTCTACCATGTGGGCTTTGAGGATTGAGCTCACATCCATAGGACTTGGCAACAAGCACCTTAATGCACTGAGCTATCTCATTGGCCCTTACTTTCTTATTTGAAAGCAAGATCTCACTTAATTGCCCAATTTGAAGTGACTTGCCCAATTTGAAGTGACTCTGAAGACCTGGGCAAGCTTATCTTTCTGCCTCAGCCTCAGGAACTAGAATTATAGTTGTGTTAACACAGCTCTCTTGTTTTTCTTTAAGTTTATTTTTCTTTGAAATATTAATATGACATAAGTATTCTTAAGACAGTTTTGTGTTTCCTGAAGGCCTGTTACTAATACAGTGCTAAATAAATAAATAGAACTAAAAGAGGCTCCTTGGTACTATGTGATCTGTTTTGTTTTTAATCTTCCAGGTGGCATGTTCATTACAACAGGTAGCACTGACCATATTATTAGAATATACTATTTGGGTTCTGAAATACCAGAGAAAATTGCTGAATTAGAATCACATACGGTAAGAACAAAATAAGAAATTTGAATATATCCCCTTATTTTTTAATCTCTCTCTCTCTTGTCTTTTTTGATCTGTGTCATACTTGATTGTAGGTGAATATTAGAACCTTTAACTCAAGATATCTCTTTTGTAATTGAAGATAAATGCAAAATTCTGAAATCACAGTTTTAATACATAAGATGAGCCCTATTGGACTGAACCTAAAAATTTTATATACTTAAAATGCATTTTAAGTATATTCATAGCAAAAATACCTTTATGGATTGAGCTTGTTGATCCCTATGTTTTTTTACAGTATCATCAGAAACTCAGTAAAATCTAATTTTCCTTAGTGATCGCAGTCTTCATTTACTTTTATTATTAATATTTTATTTAGCATACAAAGTAATCAAATTCAATGTCATTTTCATACATCGATTTTGTACTTTGTTCATATTAAAGCCAATTCCTCCACCTCCCTTCCTTGTTTTGATGTATCCCCTTCCTCTGTTTTTGTTTAATTTTACATGTATTCATTCTATTATCCTCTCTTAATCCGCTCATCCACTTCAATCTCTTTCTCCTCTCAGAATCTTCTTTCTGCTTTTGTCATACACATATACTTAAACATACATACATATGCGTAAGTTGTGTGTGTCTAGATTCTATGTATGACAGAAAATATATTTGGCATTCTATGCTTGTTTTATTTAGCTAAACACAGTGATGTCCAGTTCCATTCAATTTTGTCGCAAGTATCATATTTAATTTTGTTTTATGCATAGACACAATCACATTATATATTTGTACATATATATTTGCCACATTTTCTTTATCCATTAATCTGCTGATGGATATATAGGATAGTTCTATTTACTAGCTATTGTGAGTAATGCAATAATAAACATGAATATCCAAATATCTCTGTGATAGGTTGATTTGGAGTCATTTATATGAATACTTAAGAGTAGTATACATGGTACTATTACTCCTTAAATTTTTAAGAAATGTCTATACTACTTTTAATAGTGCCACTTACATTTTACATTTCCACCAGCAGTGTAGGGGTTACTTTTTATTCATATTCTGGGTTTCATGTTTTATTGTTTGTTTACTGTGTCATATTTATTCTGACAATCCTGAGGTGAGATGGAATCCTAATGTAGTTTTTGTTTGCATTTCCAGGTGAATAAGAATGCTGAGTACCTTTTCAAATATTTATTGACCATTTGCAATTCCTCCTTTGAGAACTCTACAATTTTAGACATATCAAATCCAGCTTTTTCTCACTTTGCTGCTTCTAGATACTAAATGTTGGAAGTTTATTTAAATTACGCAAGAGAAAAACTTAGAAATATTCAAAGATCTCATTCTGAGACCACTACTATAAGAAATCTATTTGAGCTAAGCATGACAAGGAAATCCCTCTGCACTGCATATACATACAGTCTGGAGTGGACAGAATACATGAATGGAAAAAAATTAAGGTGGAAATGTAGGAAATTTGATTTTCAAGTGCCTAGGAAAGCACAAAAATATTACCTAGTAGAAATACCCTGTTAGAATGACTGACTTACCACTCATGTTAGTTGTTAAGATTATATTATTTTTTCAGGACATTTAAAATTAGTTATGATAACTGTCAGAATTTATCAGTAAATACCTCATTGAAACCACAAAACAATATAAATCAGGAATATGTAGATGTATAGTTAGCTTGATAATTTTTAAAAATTTAGTTAAGTATGAAGGATTTGCTATTGTTAAAAGTTCATGTAGTTTGACAACTGGAGATTGTGAAAATGAGTGCCATTTGTGAAGATGCATTTTTCCTTCCTTGTCATAGAAAGTGAGTTACAAATTTTAGCTTAACGTGGAAGAGCATGTGGAAAACAAAAGTAAATAACTAATTTTCTGAAATTACACAAATAAAACAATTGGGAAGTTTCATTGAAGGTGGCTTCTTTTAGAGTGTTGTCTTAGGGAAGATGTAATATGGTGGTTCCTCTTGGTGTGAGTTACAAGCAGATTTGTTTGTCCGGTTTGTTTCAGAATGCCACCAACTTACTTTGTACATTGTTAGAAGTTTCAGTGATTTATCTTTTTAAGGAACATGATTTTTTTTTTTAGAATTGAAAATCATATTTACATAGAATCTACTATGTAAAGCTTTGGGGTATAAAATTAGGAGAAGGACACTTTATATTTCACATCAGGTTTTAATCAAAAGTCTGTTCTGTGTTTTAGGACAAAGTTGTTGCTGTTCAGTTCTGTAACAATGGCGACAGGTAATTAGAGAATACATATTTGTATAAAGAAATATTTTGTTTTTTATTATTTTTATAAGGAAATATTTTATGCTTTTTTATTATTATACAAACCAATATAGCTGATATCCAAACACTGACTTGTCAGGAAACTCACTTAGAAATCTTTTCCTTAGACTAAGCATCTGTACACTTTCCCTAGAGTTTAGCTACTTTTGCTCAGTTTATAGTCATACCTAGAAATGAGTTTGTACCCTACCTACCTTCCTGGAGATTCCTTATTGTACCCCAATTTCACTAACTGCCAGTGGTTTTTTAGATGATCTTGGCTGCTTGAATTGTTTGGCTAGTTTTAACGATAAAATCTAAAAGATGCATTTATGGAGAGGAAGATTATTTGTATAGTCTTTGGCAACACAAGCAGGCTATACTGATGCTATCTGCTATCACTGGGAGATAACTTTAGACAAAAGTGCTCAAAGTTCTTTCTGACCCTGCAGACACATGCATGAGGCAGAAACTAGCTATTTTGTTTGGTCACTTAGGTTCAAACTCTATGTCCGTCTTCCTTGATACCTTTATCTCTCTTTGAAATTTTTAACTCGGTAGCTGCCAGAGTCTGTCAGCTTTTCATCCTCCCGAGTTCTTTCTTAATTACTTTTTCTGTTTTCCTTTACCACTGAACTTAATCAAGAATTCTGTTTTTGATTAATATGTCTCTGAAAAGTAAGCATTTGTTCTATTTGGAGAAATTTTAATTTTCTCTTCTATTGCTCTGAAATAAATTTTAAATGTCAACATGACATTTCCAAATTCTGTACAACTTGACTTAGACAATTACATTCTTTTCTTATGTGAATATGTACATTTTTCCTAGTTGCTTTATGCATTTGTTCCTATTACTTATTTCATATTGTCTCATCCATTACTTTACTTATACTTTCCCTCATATATTTCCTAGCCAGAAATGTCTTACTCCTGCATGTTCTATCTCCCTTCTCCTTCTCTCTCTCTCTCTTTTTATTTTCTTTTTCTGTCTCTTTGTCTCCTTTTCTCTCCTTCCTGATTCTCTTTTTCTTAAAACATCTCATCTGGCTTTGAAGGTTCTACTTGGAGCCTTTCCTGAGGGCTCCAGATTTTATAATTATTTTGACATCCTCTGAACATTTGTATCATTGTTCTCTACTACTCATAAGATGCTTTCCCTATCTCTGTAAAGGCTGCCCTTATATACAAATAGCTGTGAATCCTCTAAAATATCTGACCCCTAAATGTAGTAATAGCCTATGCTGGTCTAAAATTTGATACAAAATACATCAAGTTAGCATATATTTGTATCTATATGTCCATATGACAACTCTGTGGGGGATTATTTTATTTATACGTACTTTTGCTCAGTGAGTAATAATTATAAAAATGAATTTTGACCATCTTTGTGAACTATAAAAGCAAATACTGAGGGTCTCTGGTTTATCTATGTTAAGAATGACAAATTTCTGAATATTTAGTGTTGTATAACCTTCAATGTTAATCTTTGAACAAACATGTTCTTTAACCTTATAGCATGCTCATTCCCTTTACCTATGAATCCACAAGACTATCATCACCCTTTCCCAGCACTGGGCAACTGTTCTTTCTCTGTTGCTAAACATACTTGTATATTCATTATTCACTCCTATTACAAAATATATCAGTTTTCATTATTGAATAATAGTCTGTTTATATGAATGCCTTATTTTATTTATCTACTGGTAAATATTTTATTTGTATCTACTTTTGTGATTATTAAGTGTTCCACGAGTCATCACATACACATTTTATATGGACTTATGTTTTCATTTCTTCTGGTGAATATGTACCTGGAATAGGATTGCTGGGTTGAAAGGTAACTTTATATTTAGCATTTTAGGAACTGCCAAACTGTTTTCTAAAATCAGTGTACTGTTTTACATATCCCAGTAGTATATGAAGGTTATTCATTTTATAAACAAGAAAATGTGATGAATTTTGGAAAAAGTAAGGGTTTTTTTTTTTAACTTTTTTTTTTCCAGTTTAAGATTTGTTAGTGGAAGTAGAGATGGAACAGCAAGAATATGGCAATATCAACAACAAGAATGGAAGAGTATAGTGCTAGATATGGCTACCAAAATGAGTGGGTAAGAATGGATAGTAGATATTTCAGGGGTCTCCCATGCTTATTGTTTTGTTTTGCATTACTTTATATTTAATTATGAATATAATTTTATATTAGTGAATACTTGAAATTGATTACTAGGCCATAAAATTTATACCTTTACTCAGTCTTTTAGCAAGTGTTCTTTGCTGTTGATGGACTAGAACATTACTTACTCTAATTACTGAGGACTCCCTTGTATTTCATATTACTAGCATTTATACTCAACATTATATGCATTTAATCAGTATATGCTTTTATCAGCTTAGTGCTTATTACAAGATATATCAAGATATTACAAGATGTATATCTTTTATAATAATTTGATTTTTTTTCATGTTTGACCTTTAAAATGAATACCTTATTAAATTAAACAGACTTTATAGTCATAGATATTGTTTGTGTCATAGTTATTTAAGTAAGCAAATTTCCTGATTACTTATTTACAAAGCCTATTATTTTTAAAAGTAATATTTAAGGGGATAATTTGACCATTGTACATTTTTGTATTGTCTGGCAGCCAACATGATTTTTTAAGCTATAGAGTTCTTTCTGATCTCACCTTTTTGTGTGCTTCCATGTAACTATTATATTAGTTTCGTTTTTGCTGCTTGATTAAACATCATAGCCAAAAGCAACTTGGGGGAGGAAAGGGCTTATTTCATCTAACAACTCCCAGATCCTGATCATCACTGTAGAACTCAAGGGAAGAACTTAGAGGTAGGAACTGAAACAGAAGCCCTGGCGAGCACTACTTACTTAGGCTTGCTCTCCATAGCTTTCTCAGCCTGCTTTCTTACCCAGGATAACCTACCTGCCTAGAGGTCTTACTGCTCATAATGGGCTAGTCCCTCCTACATCAGTGGTTAGTCAAGAAAATGCCCTACAGTCTTCTCTAAAGACCTACGGGAGGCATTTTTCCAATTGAGATTCCATCTTCCACATGACTGAAGCTTGTGTTCAACTGACTAAGAGCTAACCACAACTACTTACCTACTGTATTTGTTAGCCTTCACTGTTATAATTTATGAGTAGTATTCTATGATGGGCTACAGTTTTTTCTTGAATACTTTTAGTTTTTATCTAATCATTTGCATCCTCCTTGAAAATTATGTCATAGTTTGCTGTTTTGTGTTTACATTTGTTAAAATATGTAAGATATGAATATTTCCAATTTTTGCTTTAGGAATAATTTGACATCTTCAGAAGACAAAGTCACTAAACTGAAGGTGACTATGGTGGCTTGGGATCGTTATGACACCACTGTTATTACTGCAGTAAACAATTTTCTTTTGAAAGTTTGGAATTCTGTCACAGGGCAGCTTCTTCATACATTGTCTGTAAGTAGTATACTTTTTAATAAGAAAAGAAACTAATACAGTGATGTGTTGTGGGTCCAATGCTTAGGAGACTGAAGTATAAAGATTACTTTAACATAGGAATTTGAGACCAGTCTGGGCAGTATAGTGAGACCTTGTCTCCAAAAAGAATGAAAAATGTCAAAGTACATTATTCTAGGAACAAGACATTTAAGTTTTCCTTTTTTTCTATGACATATTTGCCTTTAGAGAATATTTTGGCAGTCTTTTGGTACATTCACCAGATAGGATTAATATATGATTCACCACTGAAAGCAGGAGTGATTAACTTTATTCATTTATTTCACATCTCTATCATAGTTCCTCCACCCAATATCTCCTCTGTTTTTGTTCAGGAAGAGGCAGGCCTCCCAGGGGTGTCAACAAAGCATGACAGATCAAGTTGTGTGATAGGACTAAGCACCTGCTTTTGTGTTAAGACTGAGCAAAGCAACTGAGTCAGCATAAGCATTAGGGACAAGCCCTGCTTCCACCACTAGGAGTTCCTAAAGTAGATCAGGCTCTACAAACTGTCACACATATGTAAAGGATTACTAGGTTATAATTCATAACCCCTGAGAGGATAAGTAACAAGGATGGCTAAAAGGGGGACAGGGTCACATGGATTTCCCTGGGAAAGGGAAATAAATGAGGGATTGGGTTGTAGGGGAGGATGGAAGAGAGTATTGAAAGAGACATCCTAATGGGAGAGGGCATTTGGGGGTCAGGGAAACTCCCAGTAGTTCACAAGGATGACCTCAACTAAGATTCCCAGCAACAGTGGACATGTAGCCTGAACTGCCATCTCCTGTAATCAGATTGGTAACTACCCTAAACTGTCATCAGAAATCCTTCATCCAGTACTGAAGAAGCAGATGCAGGGACTCACAGCAAAGCACTGGGCTAAACAACTAAAATCCTGTTGAGGAGAGGGAGGAAGGAATGTACGAGTCAGGAGGGTCAAGGTCATGACAGGGGAGCCCACAGAAATAGCTAACCTGGGCTCATAGGAGCTCACAGACTCTGAACCAATGGCTAGAAATTATGTTTTAAAGATTATTTCTACGTTTAGTATATATCTATTTCTAAATATTGTTATATCTTTGAGTATATAATAATCAGTTTTTGTAATAGCCAAAGCTAATGATTTTCTGTCTTTGTTTCATGTAGCACAGGCTAGCCTTAAATTTTCTATTTAGCCAATGATGATCTTGAATTTCCTGTTCTTCCTGGTTCCATCTCCCAACTCCTGGGATTATAGACATGTGTCATCACATGGTTTTATGCAGAGTGTGTGATGCTTGGGATGCACTTTACTAACTGATCTAAGTTTGAAGCCCTTAATTTCATATAGTACTTACATTTCCATTGTAACAGTTTATATATTGGTCTTGGTGGGGCATAAAACTGTTGCATTCAAGCAATGCCACCTGAGCATCTACTTAGTGTAAAATGTTCTGGAATAGCTATTAGGAATCAGTGGACAATTAAGCAGCAATTTTTCCTTGCATCTTATTAAAAGAAAATCCCTTTTAATCAAATAAGGGCTGATTATGAAAAATTCAAGATGTACCAATGCATACTTCTGACAGTGATCAGATCTAGTCTAGGAGAGACTTTCTCCTAATGTACTCTAAAATAGATATGCCAACACCATTTGAATTATCCATATTAATTTATGATTTATTGAATAGTCTTTTAGGAAATTGAAAACAGTGGCTATTCCGATTGGTTCTTTAAGAAAGATCTTAGTTACAGAATAGAAAGAACATTTTTAGTAGTCACAGGGAAGAATTTTGTTTGTCTTCAAGTTATTGACAGTAATTTCTGTAATGGAAATTTACCTGTCCATTTTAGCAGTTTATATTTTGGGCCAGTCTGCAGGTAATTGTTTTGAGGTTTCACTATATAGCTTGGATTAGACCTGCTAAGTTCTGACACTACAGATACCATGATGAGAATGATAGATGGAAACCAATCAAGATCTTTAATCATGGTGGTAAGAGTGAATGGTAGTGAAAGAGTCTATTGGTTTTATTTTCCTTTGCCCTCCAACCTGTATTTTACTTTGAGATCCTATCTTGTATGGTTCCGGCCTCTGATTGTCTGCATCTATGCCTTGAATGCTGAAAGTACATATACCATCACAGCCTGCTTTTTGTATTTTACAAATTACACTTCAGTGGTTAGTGAGCATTAATTACCTTTCTGTACATAAGACATCCAGTTTATAAAATCAGAAGTTGTGCATTTAGGGACCTTTGACTAAAATATTTATTTATGACGTACCCAAGAATGGATGCTATTCAATTAGTATTCAAATCAACTAGACTTCTAGTACTCAAGATCTTTTGGACAAATAAACTAGACATCTGATGTTGCTTTTCATTTCTAATATTTTTATCACAGGGGCATGATGATGAAGTATTTGTTCTAGAAGCACATCCATTTGATCAAAGGATCATACTTTCAGCAGGTCATGATGGGAACATTTTCATTTGGGATCTTGACCGAGGGACCAAAATTCGAAATTACTTTAATATGGTAAGCAACCTGTGTTTATAAAGTTCATATTAAATGTCACTTTGCTTTTTTGATAATCTCATAGCCTAGGACAAAGGATAGCTTGTTATCCATGTTTAATTCGGTGAAATTATTCAAGGGCTTAGATTTAGATCTTTCAGCATGGCTACTTATCTTGGTGTTAACATTTTTCTAATTCTGATATATATACCTAAACTGAATCATTTAATCAAAATTTCTTAAAATTAAATTTAAAATGAAAGTTGAAATATCAAAGATCAATATTTATACTATAATTTCAATTTATAAATGCAAATAAAAAGAATTAAATCATTAATCTCCCTCTGGCATATACCTCAACTATATGAATTTCATTGTCTAAAACTTACTTTGAAAATATATATTAGTATATATACATGTTCTTTTATTGTTGCTGTTGGAGGAGACAGTATCTCATATACTGCAAGTGTGCCTTGAACTCTCAGTGTAACCAGAAATGGCATTTAACTCCTGATCCCCCTGCACTACCTCCTGAGTGCTTGGGTTACAGGTGTGTACTGCCATAGCTGGCTATAGCTTATTTGTTTTGGGGACAGGATGTTGTGCAGTAATATAGATTTGTGATATAAATCTCACACAAATTATGTAAAAAAATTGATTACTTGTTATTTCTATGAGTTTAACACCATTCTTTTTTATTTGAAAGGATTTTTTTAAATTTTACTTACCAACCTCAGTTCCCCTTCCCTCCTCTCCTCCTACTAGCTCCCAGCTTTTCTCCACCCTATCTCTCATCCACTTCTCAAAGAGGGTAAGGACTCCCACAGGGAATCAATATAGTCTGCATATCAAGTTGAGGTAGACTAAATCCATCCACCATATGAAGGCTGAGCAAGGTATCCCTCTATATCGAATGGGCTCCAAAAAGCCAGTTCATGAACTAGAGATAAATCCTGGTCCCACTGCGAGGGGCCCCACAATCTGCCCAAGCCACACACTTCTTCCACAGTCAGAGTACCTAGTTCAGTCTCATGCAGGTTTCCAACTGTCAGTCCAATGACCATGAGCTCCCAGTAGCTCAACTGTTTCTGTGGGTTTCCCCATCATGATCTTGACCCCCTTGCTTATATAATCCCTCCTCACTCTCTTTGACTGGACTGGGCGTTTGGGCTAGAATTCTGTGCCTTTTTAAAGTTTCTGTCACTTAACTTTTCTTTTTCTCATTTGTTTAGTGGACCTTACCCAAAAGCATTCTTTTGTCATTAAAAGAGGGGAAATCTTTAGCATAAATATCTTGGATCTACAGCTTTCCTTACAATGATACTATTTGGAACCAGTATCCATCTTCATTTGGTATCCTAAAATTCCACTGAATTTGCTACTGTGCCACCCACTTCTAAGAATTTTATCATGTTATATTAAGAATATAACATCATGCACCCCATCAAACTCAGATATCAGACTTCTCAACACCATTCTTTCATGATGAATATACTTGTGTCTTGCATATTTAGAGTCCTCTTCTTAAGAATAGTTCCAACTAAACAATGCTAAACATTGGATGGACCACTTCTATAGAATTTATATAGATCCATATCATTAATACTATGTCTTTTGTTAGTAGTTGATTTACATAGTTTAATTTTAAGATAGTATTTAAAGGCATGTTTCTTCACTTTATTGAATAGCATCATTGTCAATTTGGTTGTATATACTTTCTTTTACCTCTCCTCATTCATCCATTTATTATTTCATGAGTTATGTTAGGTGTAATTGTTCATTGCATCCACCTCATTTTTATGCTCCATAATTGTATTTCAGAGATTTACTCTTTACTCTAGGATTCTGGCTACAGAAGCTAGAGAGCACATTGGAATGTTGATTCATCACAGAATTATTAAGGGAATAGCCAGGAGAATCTATTGCCTATCTGAGAAGGACTCTTAAAATGACTTAAAAATCTCCTCTAAATTTCAGATCGAAGGCCAAGGTCATGGGGCAGTGTTTGACTGTAAATTTTCACCAGATGGAAATCATTTTGCCTGCACAGATTCTCATGGGCATTTGTTGCTATTTGGCTTTGGATGCAGTAAATACTATGAAAAGGTTAGTATGTATAATTTTTTTACAGATAATAATTTTGGATTACACCATTCAGAATTGTATTCCTTCATATGTGTTAATGAAACATGCTACTTGTTACATAAGGAGATTTTTGCACAAGTATATATTGCATATTGAGTATATGTCCTTTTCTTCCCTTTTCTCTGTCCCCCTAGATAGTTTCACTTCTTCATTCATGTCATATAAATGTATATGTCACACACGCACACACATATATACACATATATTGCCATGTATGAGAGAAAACATATTTCTTCTTTGATGCTTTCAAGTTTTCAGTGTAAGAATTTTCCACCTTCCTTGGTTAGGTTTATCACAAGGTATTTAAGTTTCTTTCTGAAGCTAATACACGTGGGGTTGTTTTCTTGATTTCTTCTTCAATGTGTCTTCAGTCAAAAGAAAGGCTATTGATTGTTTTCCATTAAGTTAGTATCCTGCCACTTGGCTCTATCAGCTTTATCAGTTCACGAGTATTTCTGTAGAAGTCTTTTAGAATGTTTTTAGATTTATTTTATGTGTATGAATGTTTTACATGCATGTATGTATGTATGTGCACCATATGTGTTCCTGGTGCCCTCAGAAATCAGAAGAGCGGTACCCTGCACCCAGAGGTGGTTGTGAGGGGCTGGGAATGCAATCCAGTCCTCTGCTAATAGACAGGCGCTATTAATGGCTGTGCCATCTCTCCTGGCCCCACTGTGGTGAAGTCTTTAGAGTCTCTTGTATGTACAGTCATATTATCTGAAAATAAAGAAACTTTAATACCTACGTTTCCTGTTTGTATCACCTTTCTAGATGCCTCTTGTCTTAGTCTTTTAAGACTTCAGGCACTGTATTGAATAAAAGTAAAGAAAATAGGCCTGTTTGTTCTAAATCTTGATAAAAATACTTTGAGTTTTACCTATTTAGTTTGACGCTGGATGAAGTTTTTTCATATTTATCTTTTATTATGTTGATATGTTATACTTTTTGAATTTTATTCTTATATCTTATATATGCAGGTATTTTGTATGTATGTATGTTTGTGCATCATACTGCATGCCTGGTGCCAATGGATACCAGAAAAAGGTGTCAAATCCCCTTGAACTGAAGTTATAAATGGTTGTGAGCAACAATGTGGGTGCTAGGAACTGAACTCTGGTCTTGTGGAAGAGCAATCAATGCTCTTAACTGCTGAACCATCTGTCCAGCCCATACTTCTCTTTTTAAAAAAATTATTTTTATGTGAATATTTATGTGTGGGAGTGGGATATGTGCACATGAGTACAGTGCCTATAGAGGATAGAAGAGTGTATTTGATCTCCCTGGAGCTGAAGTTGCTGGCAGTTGTGAACTGTCTGATGTATATGCCAGGAAATAGACTTGGGTCCTCTGGAAGAGGAGTGTGTCCTCTTAACTACTGTGCTATATCTTCACTTCCAAGATATATTGCTTCTATTTTTTTTAGTACTTTTGTCATACTGGGATTTGTCAGAAGCCTTTAAGTTAATCATATGGTTTGTGTCCTTGAGTCTATTTATGTGATGGATGTATTGACTATGTGATGGATGTATTGACTTTTATGTATGTTGAATCATCTCTTCTGAATTAAAGCCAGCTTGATTATGTTGAGTGACATTGTTGATGTGTTCTTGAGTTTGGTTTGCAAATGTCTTATTTTTGCTTCTATGTTTATTATGGATAAAAGCCATAATTTCATTTTCATTTTGTGTTTATCTGGTTTTTGTATCAGGATAATAATGGCTTTATAAATAGATTTTGGCAGCAGTCTTTGCTTTTGCTGCTTTATGTAATTACTTGAAGCATTGGTGTTAATCCTTCTTTAATGGGCTGATAGAATTCAAAAGTTTTTTTCAAGTTGGAGGATTTCCCCCCCTCATTGTAGTCTTGTTGCTTGTTTTAAATCTGATTAAATTGTTTATGTCATTTTCAACTAATTTTGTTAGGTCATATATGTAGTTCAACATTCACATCTTTTAGTTCAATTTTTCTGCTAAAAAAAGCTGGCATTAAACTTACTTCAGCACTCTCCTTTTTCTCTCAAGTACTAGGATTATAGATATGCTATGTCATACCCAACTGGTTCTTTGTATTTTATTAGCTATGAATCTGATGAGATTGTGGCATCTTATATATAATGGGAAGAGACCACTATATATAATCATTGAGGTTAGCTCAGTAGCTTTTAATATTGTTGATTTGCTTGATGTTTATAGTTCTCATCATGCGTATTATGCTACATTTATTCTCACTTGAATAAAAATAAGAACTCAAGTTATATAGGTTTGTGTGTTTATCATAAGTCAAATATGATAGATTTTTGCCTTATTTCTTATCCTTTTTTGTATAGTTCTTATATTTTTTATTTATTATGAATGAAGTCTCATTTTTAGTTCGTATATCCCCTTGTTCTAACTTCCCTTCCCCTACCCTCTGCTGCTCCCAGTCACTCACTCTTCTTTCCATCAGTTTATCTCCTTCCCAGGAAGGACAGGAGGTTCCAAAGTCCCAAGGTAGCTTAGTTCAGCATCAGGGAAATATAATATGAGGTCCTGAAAATAATACAAGTCATAAAATTTTATAGGTAAGGAAACTACTATCTAGGTCATTTGTTTGTTCCTAGAGGAACAAATGGCTAAACAGAACTATGAGAGAATATAAAAACTGTCTGATTCAAAATATATATGTGCTATAGGAATGAAAATGAGGGTCCAGACTACACATTCTCTGGTATGTTAAACACTAACAAAATATGTATCACAAAGATTCCAGATCAGATGTTCTTCCATACCGATTATCGGCCGCTTATCAGAGATGCAAATAACTATGTACTGGATGAGCAAACACAGCAAGCTCCTCACCTCATGCCTCCCCCATTCTTGGTGGATGTTGATGGAAATCCGCATCCTACAAAATTTCAACGACTGGTACCAGGACGGGAAAATTGTAAAGATGAGCAGCTTATTCCACAGTTGGGTTATGTTGCTAATGGTATGCTATATCTTCTAAAGCAAATTTAAAATGCTGCAGATGTATGTTCCTTATTAAAATCTCAAATAGGTTATAATATGCATTATATACTACTTTCATTTTGTTTTACTTGTATATTTCAGTTTATCCAAGTAGTTTTTTTCTTGTTTAGTTCTGCTGTGCAAAATTAACTGGTATAGGACAAACAGTAACATGCCCAAGAGGTAATTTGTTGACCTACAACAGGGGAAACCATTACTATATGTATGACCTTGTTTTGTATAGTGACTTTTGTTAATGATTAAACTCACTAACTTTACTACATTAAGCTTAATTGGTAAAATTGTATCAATTATAATTGATAGTTCATTTTGAAAGCTGCTAGTTAGCGAACACCCCAAAAGGAGACTAGGTTTCTTTAGATAGATATTTCAGCCATATAGATTCTTTTTTGCTTCATCTTCCATAGAATGCCTTTGTATTGGTTTGTTACTTAAGAATTTTCATTTAATTATAGAGAAGTAAGTTACAGATTTGCAAATAGAATTTCCTTCCCTCTTTAAATTTTTTTTTTTGAAACATGATCTCACTATGTATCCCAGGCTAGCTCAGAATTTGCCTTTCTGTGGGCAACAAAGCAAAGCTTAATCACAAACAAAAATAATAGGCTCAAACATTGAGCTACCCCCAACATGTATTCTGTCTTAGCCTTTTTACTCTTGGAATTACAGGCATGTGCCACCACACTTGATTTCTGAATTTTCTTTCTTTGCTAGGAAATTGATGCTTGAATTGACCTTCATAAAATAACATTATAGTGATTCTTTAAAATACCTTGATAACAATGTGTAATTTAAGAGTCTTAGTTAAATCAAATACAAATGCTGAATCATTAAATATATTTTAAAATAATTTCCGTAAAGTGATGTTTCATGTATACTTTATTTTCATCTTTAATTATTTCCAATTAATTCTTTCACAATTTATGTTATGCTTACTTTTTTTTACCATATTAAGGTGTACTACAATGTGATAAATTTATCTGATTTTCTTTGGTCTCATTAAGGTGACGGTGAGGTGGTGGAACAGGTAATTGGGCAACAAACCAATGACCAAGAAGAAAGCATTCTGGATGGGATAATCAGGGAGTTACAGAGAGAACAAGATCTCAGATTAATTAATGAAGGAGATGTTCCACATTTTCCAACTAATAGATCATATTCTGTTAATGGTGGTAAGTTGTATGTTTGTGAAAAGTATAAAAACATATTTAAGGTATTTTATTTATACCATGTGTAATGTGAAAGTATTATATATGAATATATATTTATAAATGCAAATGCTTTATTAATTTATAATTTCTAATATTAGGTATTCCAAAGTAGTATGATATTATCATTTTCATTTATGATTGAAAAGACTCAGGTTTTCAAACAAATGTAGGTAGTGTACTTAAGTACAATATTTGTCTGACTTAGTTTAAGTGAATTCTTTAGTTTCTGGAATTTTAGGGGGCTAGAGAGATGGCTCAGCATTTGGGAATGCTGGCTGCACTTCCAGAGGACCTGGGTTCAATTCCCAGCACCCACATGACAACTCATACCTGTCTGTAACTCTAGTTCCAGGGGATCTGATACATGCACATGAAATAAAGTTAAATAATATAAAATAAATGACGTTTTAGACTAAGCCTGGCCCTTTTTTGTTGGGGACCCACCCTATGAAGTTTTTAAATTTAAGCCACCTTCAGTGTAGAAAATCCCATTTCAATAATTGGCCTTTCTTGTTAAAAAGAGAGCAAGCACATCATCCTTTGCTCCTTCATGAATGAAATAGGCTGGTAGAAAAAAGTTTGTCCTCTTAGGGACTACAGATACAAATCCTGAACAGGCATGTACAACAGCTTAATCTTAATACCAATGGAAGTTATTATATAATTAATTATTCTTTTCCCTAGTTACTTTTTAAGTGTGTGTTTATGTGAGTATATGTGTGCTCATGGGCTAGAACTTAGGTCTCGTGGCTTGAACAAGTAAGTACCTTTACCTGCTGGACCATCTTGCTACCCCCAACATGGATATTATTATTGTTATCTATTGTATAGTTTCTTTCACTTCTTATGAAAGTGTGCCTATGTGCCTAAGATTAATATGTGTATGTATGTATATATATATACACATATATAATTGTATTCTAATTTGTCAAGAAATATGAACTTTTGAGACAACGTATTTTTTTTTTAGCCTTGGCTATCTTAGAACTTGCTTTGTTTTCTAACTCATAGAGATCTGTCTGCCTCTGCCTCCTCAGTGCTGAGATTAAAGGTGTGAGCCACCTCCTTCTGGCAAGATGTTTTTCTTAGTACTAGGGATTGAACTCAATGTCTTATGTAGCAAAGTAAGTCTCCACGCTCAACTCCATTTTGAGCCTATTATTTTTGTTTGTGATTAAGCTTTGCTTTGTTGCCCATAGTGGCTGGCCTTAAAGTTGCAGCCATCATGCCTGTTCCCCACAAGGACCAGAGGTAATAGGCCTATACCACTGTGCTCGGTTATTTCTTTTTAAATTTAAATAATTACTGTAATTTTTGGCAAAATTACATGTAAAGCTACACAGAAGTGAACATATTATTTAAATTTGAGGCAATACACAAAAAATTTACTTATTTTGGAGTATTTAAAAAAAGCTATAATAAAAGAGTTTCTCATTTGGGTCCCTTGGGGCATCTAACACAGTTAAGTTTTCCTGAAATCTGGACAAAATTAGAAGTAGACTGGCAATCCTGTATTGCAGTTTCTTAGATCCCTAAGTTATGTTTTCATTAGTGGAATCAATATTTAGCTCTGCTTCTGATATTAAGTTGCCATTGATTGGAAATTTCATCAGCCAGTGGACCCCCACTCACTTCTGTTTGCAATGCTCATTTTGTTTTCCAGGATTTATTTCTGTGGCTGAAAATTTCAGTTTCTATTTGTGTTTTATTTGCACATATGAAAAAATTAGTAGGAAGCTTACTAGAGGAGTAAAAGGAAAACTATCATGAGTGCATTTTCCTCATATGGCTTATTAATCTTAAAAGTAAATTTTGATCTTAAAAATATTTTGCTAACTGGATGTGGTAGCTCATATTTTAAATTCCATCATGGGGCCAGCTAATACCTCAGGGTCTCAGTGGGTTCAAGGTCAGGCTGAGATCCTAAGATGTATAGTGAGTTTCTGAAGAGACTGGGTTACAGGGTGGGAAACTCTAGTTGTGTGTGCTGCTGCCATAATAGGCACATACACTGGAATTGTGTGCTAGGGATCCAAACTCAGGTCTTTACATCTGCCTGACAAGCACTTTTCTTACTGAGCTATCTCCCGAGTGCCTGCTTATAATTTTCAATTTTTTGTTTGTTTTGAAATTTTTTTAAAGATTTACTATAAAATGCTATTTTTAGCAAGCAACAAGTATCATTATAGCCTATGGTAGCCTATAATTTATAATCTACCTCAGCCTCCCAGGAATTAGAATTACAGGTGAGCATCTCCACGTTTAGTTTACGGAAAAACACCCTGATTAAGTAAACAAAGGTAGAATGTAGATATAAAAAAGATGCAACTTGAACTATTATTAATCCATTCAAAGGAGTCTTACAGATCATATTTGGACATGGTTTTGTATTTTTTATGTAGTAGATATCTAATAAGAAGTGCTTTGAAAAATGAAAAGAATTATACAAAATTTCAACATTGAGTACTTCTTATATTTATAACAGTATAGAAACATGAAGATGGCACAGAAAAATATAGAACAGGGGAAACATTTAACATAACACTGTTATTAGAGCTCTAATCTTCAACACCTGGTATCCTTGTTCAGAAAATTGTGTTCTTCTTTGCATTTTCTTTAGCTCTGAGTAGTCCACATATGGACATACCTTCTTCCCCAAATATTGGACTTCGGCGTAGTGGTCAAATTGAAGGTGTTCGACAAATGCATAACAATGCTCCTAGGAGCCAAATGGCCACTGAACGAGATCTCATGGCCTGGAGCAGAAGAGTAGTGGTAAATGAACTAAATAATGGAGTTAGTAGGTGAGTTGACATGCTACCTAATCTTCATAAGAAATTTCGAAACTGTATATTTACAAGTGAGTTATTTTCAATTAACCTAGTAACTGAGATATTGTAATCTAGTTGCATATTGGTTTTTCCCTATTAATGAATTCTAGTTAGTTTATTTTGTAACAAATATCTTAAATGTGCTCAGCTTTTGATAAATGCTTTGGGAATGCTGAACATGTGATGTATTGTTGCCAATGTACAAGGTTATCATCTAAGTTAGTATAAAAATAAAACTAATATTAAGAAATAATTCATAATAAATCATATGTGAACATGAGTGACATATTGGCCAACGGTGATTTTAAGAAAAAGGCCACCAACTAAGTACTGGAGCAGTTTGTGTATGCAATGTACATGTGCTTTAAAATGTCATTTAAATATTTTTCATTGGTAAAAGGATTTCATTGCCATAATTTCAAATCTAGAATCACTATTCTTATAAAACTACCTTTTATTATAACAATCGTATAATTAATCACAACTGGAAATAGCTTATATACTATGTATACTATATATGAATTATTACAGAGAACATATATAATTCATTTTAATCCATACCATTAAACAAGTATTTTTTAACAGATAACCCAAAAGGAGCAAAATAAATTCAATTTCCATTTTTCCCCTCTGCTTTCTAGTGTAAGTAGGAATCAAGAAAAAAGCTGATTATACAAGTTGCAGCTGCTAGAATAGAGAAAATTTTTAAAATTTTTTTAAACAATGAAGCAGGGAAATTAGATATTCACATGCTAATATTCATTGCAAAGTTACTCAAGTGAGCAAGTAGTGGAAACTAATATCAGTCAGTAAATAAATAGATTAAAAAAAATATGACCTAATCACACAGTGGTATTTTATTAGTCCACAATTAAGCCATTCTGATAACTGCTGAAACATGAATAAAATTTGAGACTATCTTCCCAGCTGAAAAAAAAGACATACACAAAGGACAAATACTATGCAGCTCCACTTAACAGATAATATTTAGAGCAGGCAAATTTGTAGACATAATAGCAGATATCAGTGGTTTTCAGAGTCCAGAGGAATGGGGAAATGAGAAGTAACTGCTTAATAGTTACAGAATTTATCTTTGGAGTGATGGAAAACTAGAGGGTAGTGGTAATGACTGCAGAACATTGCTACTGAGGTATACAGTAAAGATGATTATAGAGATAAACTTTTGAAATTATTTTGTTTTCAGATTTGATGTTTAAACTATTGGATTTTTTTTAAATTATTTTGTCCTGCAATATTTTATTAGGGTGCAAGAAGAATGTCGAAATGCAAAAGGTGACCTAGAAATTAGTCTTTATACAGTTGAAAAGAAGAAAAAGCCATCTTATACTATCCAAAGAGTAAGTTTGCTTTTTCAGTGCTTTGGGATCAAATGTTTGCAAATAAAAGTTATTTGGAAGGCAATAATTATCTATCAAGAGGATATTTAAATTGGTATCTGCTTACAAAGATTATAATTAAACCTCAAATTCATATATATACATATGTACATGTATTGGGATTTAGGCATTATTTAGGGAACCTTAGTAGTCTCTTGAGAATCAGGACCCCTATGGGGCATGGCAAGAATCAATTGGGAGCCAGGGACACCAAGTTTCTGGAGTTGTTTTTGTTCTGGCAATTTGGAGAGTGGATCAGAGCCAGCATGGGACCATTCTTCTCTCCAAGAATCATCTTAAGGTTTAATTTGTATTGTGAGTGTAATATATCCGTAAATAAATATTAATCCTTCATACCATATATTGCAAGCAAATTCATAGCTAAATATTACAAGTGCATGATTATTATAAAAATTTAAATAAAAGGTTATCTTTTAGTGTGTATGTATAAAAATACTATTTTTATATGGTTAAGTATGACTTTTTATTACTCACCAATCACAATGTAAAACAAATGCTAGATCCATTAAATGAAATGTTGATAAATTCATGTATGAAATCCTGTTTATGGACCATCAGGGCCTAAAGTTAGAGTTCAACAACATCAAAAATCACAGAAAGCCTACCAACTCATGGAAACTAAACATCACTCAGCTGAACCGCCTCTGGGTCAAGGAAGAAATTAAGAAAGAAATCAAAATCTTCCTAGAATTTAATGAAAATGAAAATAACTGGCTCTTCAAAAGTAGTTTATAAGAGTTTTAAAATTACTCCTAATGACATATTAAGTTTGTAGCTTTTCTGTGTTATATTATCAATAATAATGTGTTCTACTTACAGATATTACATTTTGTAGAAAGGTAGATATTACATTAAATTTTATTTGTTAAAATTAAGTATCTTTTATTAATGGTTTCCTGGCTAGCCTGGAACATGCTATATAGAACAGGCTGGCCTTGAACTCCCATGGATTCACTTGCCTTTGTCTCTGCCTCCTGGCTACTGGGATCAAAAGCATGTGCCACCAAATCATGCTCTCAATTAAATATCTTTTAAACCAATATACTGAATTAATATTTTAATTACTGTAGTTAAAATATCAGCTGAATTTCATGTTACTAAAATTGTCCATTTTACATTGTTCATAAGTAGTAGGACTAAGCTCCAAGGAGATAAGTTCCACATGGCATAATTTCTTGCTTGTTCTGATTACATACTTCTGTGCTCAAAAATTTGAATTTTTTAGTTTTCATTTTGTTTTTTGAGAGGGGAATCTTTTTATATAGGCCCTGTTAGCTTAGAAATTACTATGCAGACCATGCTAATTTTGAACACAGTGCTTTCTACCTCTTGATTCCTTAATGCAAGACCTGACAATGCTTTACCACAGGTTTGTGCTCACAGTTAAAGATGACAGTATATGGTGCAGGACTCTGCAACTGACTGGAATCTTACTTTTTTTTTTTTTGAGACTGTCTCATATAGCCCAGGCTTGCCTTGAACACAGTATGTAATTAAAAATGACTTTGGACTCTTGAACTCCACATTTTCAAACTCTAGCCTCTATTTATGTTTTGAGAGTATAAGTATGTGCTACCATATCTGATTTAAATATTACTGTTCATATGTGGATTACTTTGAGTCTTTCACCTTTTATTCTTATATAACCTAAAGTTTATTTTATGTCTATTGGTTCTCTCATGGCATTCATTTTTTGTACAAAGAATATGTGTTAAATTGATTCTTAACATTATTTTTCTGGGGCCCGAGAGATGGCTCAATAGCTAAGAACACTGGCTGTTGATACATAGTGCCCAGATTTTATTCCTTGTACCCATTCCAAGTGGTTCATAGCCACCTGTAACACCAATTTGAGGGGAACTGATGTTCTTTTCTAGCCTCTGTAGACACAAGGCATGCGTGCAATATACAAATGTGAATGGAGGAAAAACACCTATACACATAAAATGAAAAATAAATACAAATAGTTTTTGGTTCTTTTTGAGCCAGGGTCTCATTCTGTAGCCCAGGCTGTCCTTGAACTTACTGCAGTCCTTCTGCTTCAGTTTCCCACATACTGGGATTACAAGTGTGAAAATTCATGTAAAGCTGTGTTAAACTGATTCCCAAAGATCTTTAATAATGCTTAGGAATGCTAATCTGGAATGAAAGAAATATAAATGATTTAATTAATTAGTCATGTTAATGCTGTAACAGACTTTCTTATTTCTTTTAAAGAAATAAAAGTACATTTAAGGATTACATTAAATATAATATGGACATTTATTTCTCCTCAAGTAATTGTGAATAAAATTATTCACAACCTATGTATTCAATGTTCAGTTTTTTATTATTTCCTCTTTTAAAATATGTTATTCTTATCATTTCCAGAATGATTATCAGCCCAGCTGTGGAAGGTCTTTACGGAGGACACAGCGCAAACGCCAGCATACTTATCTAACACGGTCCAACATAGAGCGTAATTCACAAACATCATCTCAAAATTCAGGTGTACAAGAAGACTCAGACAGCTCCTCAGAGGTTAGATCTGCTATTATTTCTTCAATGTGACTGTTTTTTTCTCTTTTGTACCATTCTTTCAGATTTACTTTTAAAAGTCACTTGAATAGAAAATTAAGAGATTTACTCACTACTAAGGTGCTCTCACAGATATGGGTATTCCATATAGCTCTTTTGGTTGTCTAACCTGATTGCTACCTAAGATACTATCTTGGCAAGGGTATAGCATATGCCAGCAAAAGTTTGTCTTTGTGACAGTGAGATAAGATAATGAAAGGAAATCTTCTTAGAAATGGAGAGAAATGAAACATAAATAATAGAAATAATGTAAATAGGCTTAGAACAGATTCACTCTGTAATTGGCTTGTATATCATTTTATTTTACCATTCACTACCTATTCTGGAAGTCACTGAGTGCTGACTTATCTCAGACCTATCTTCATTATGACAATGAACAAAGAATATAGCAGTTCTTTTCTTCTTGTCCCTCTGCTCCCCAATCCTATTGTTCTTTTAACAGCTCTATTTTTAGGTCTGTAAGAGTTTTATTGTACATTGGCATAGTATTTTCTTTCTTTTGCTATTCATGGTTCTTAAAGTAATATTTCCTATTTCCTCCACAAATATCTTGACTTTAAAAGAATACTCACAATATTTTAAAAACCATTTTTATCATTTAAGAAGACTGTAAGTATTTTGAGATTTAAAGTTTTTAAAGAAACATATGTTTTATATCAATGAACAGTATGATATCAGACCTTGTAAAATGTCCTGTAGGTTTGTTTGTAAATTTGAGATCTATGTACAAAAATAACTATGCACATGTTAACTAGAATGTTTGATGAAGTAATAAAGAGTTATAAATCAAATAGTTCTTTTCTATATTACACTAGCTAATACTAAACATATATATGAATTGCTGTCTCTTTACTATAGGAAGATGAAACTATTAACACAAGTGATGCTTCTGTAGAAGACCCTGTGATTGAGTGGCAGAGTGAAAGTTCTTCCAGGTAGCTTTAATTGACCCTAAATCATTCAACATTTAATGTGAAATTATCATTTTGTAAGAATTTGATAAAAACATAGGTTATTATTAAATAGAAAGTATCCTGGATTTCAAGCCTATGCACTGTTTTTTTCTTCATGACTCCCAGTACTTTCTGTGGATATAACTATAGATGTTATATTCAGTTATGTGTAAAATAATCTTTTCAAAAATAATTGATTCTATTTCTTCACAATTATATATAATTATTTCAGATTTTGATCTTTTGAGATAGAGTATTATTATATAACTATGGCTGTCCTAGAACTCATTATGTAGGCCAAGCTGCCTTCAAACTCACAGAGATCCTGTCTGTATCTGGAATTAAAGGCATGTACCACACTCATGGCTTTTATTTCAGTTTTAAGGCCATATCTCTTTCATCATTTTAGCAATTATATTCATGTTTATTTTTAGACAGTTTTGTTTCCAACAAGGATTTTAAATTCTTTTATAGTAAATTAAGTATTTTTACTCAAGAAACATTTCATTAAAATCAAATAATGATCAAAATTCTGTATTATCTTTGTTCATTTTTAGTCCTTGTCATGTAAATGCTTTGATAACAAAAAGATAACTTTTCCATTGTAATTTTGATTTATTTACAGTGATTCATCAAGTGAATATTCTGATTGGACAGCAGATGCTGGGATAAATTTGCAGCCTCCTAAAAGACAAACCAGACAGGCAGCACAGAAAATATACAGCAGCTCTGAAGACGAAAATTTGAAGTCATTAGAAGATAGGCAGAAGAAACCTAAACAGACTAGAAAGAAGGTTTGTAATATATAAATAGTTTATCTTTGCCTTGTTTTTCTTTTTTGCCTCTAATATTTGAATGTTTAATAGTGGCATTTTCTTTTTCTCTAAAAATTACATTGTCTTAGAAGCCAAATAAAATTTTAATTGACCTGAATTATTTTTAATTTCCTATTATCAAAGGTAACAGTTTAATGTCAGCATTATATTAAAATAGAACACTGACAATTGCTTCTTATAATGTAGCAAAGTACTACAATAAGCCATTATAATATAAAATGATTATTCTCATCATTACCCAATTCTAAATTTATACTTCTATATACATTTTACTCATAAGACAGAAGAATTTGATGAATTTGTATTTTACCCCATTATTCTTTCCACCAGTATAATTTTATTTAGTTGCCATTATACCTTAATCTACAAAGTTCTTTAAATTTGATCATTTATTTACTTTGTAATGTGACAAGAATATGCTGTTTCTACACTTTCTATTTTAAAAGGATTGCTTTTATGTAAAATATTAAAAATTCTATGTATCTAAATGAAAAATGGCTGATTTCATTAAAAAATGAGCTCTGTATAATCTTCTTATTCAAAATTTAAAATATGTTAATACACTAATTCAATAATCCTATTAGTATTAGTAAATAGAATACTAGGTGTTGAAACTACTGCCTCACATGCTAGCATTGAGCTATAATACCAGCTTTTTATGTACTTTTTCATTTTTAGGCAGAATCTTAAGTTGCCCAGTATAACATGAGGTTTCTGGCTCCATCCAGTTGGTGGTCCAGACCCACAGACCTGTAGTCCAGACCTGTCTGCAGCTGCTTTTCCCCCCAAAATGACTCATACACTCATATTAAGTTAATCCTGTTTAGATTATGTCTCTGACACATTGTTAGCTAGCTCTTTCATCTTAATTCAACCCATCTCTGTTATTCTGTTCTGCCATGTGGCCCATGGCTCACCTGTTTTGTTATATGTTGATTCTTCAGCAGCTTGATCTCTCTCTCTCTCTCTCTCTCCATTCCACCCTCCTTCTACCTACACTCCAATTTACTCACCTACCTATGGTGCCCACCATGGCCAAAACAGTTCCTTTATTTAAAGAATGATATTCATAGCACACAGAAAGACATTCCCACCTCAGCCCAGGCTGGCTCTGAATTTGGAATTTTTCTGTCCCAACTTCCTGAATATATGGGATTACAGACCTACAGCATCTGCTCCAATTTTATATTCTTACTAGTCACTATTGTATTATTATTATTTGATTTTACCTTGTCTAGGAACATAAAGAGAAAAAAATATACTGTTTTTAGATGGTAATATAATGTCAAACTATCATCTGCTATCCAAAATTGAACTACTTGATTTTTTCGTATAGTTCCTACTGGATATGTTTTAAAATTATGTATTTTTTAGTGTGCATGAAACCTATTTTAAATAATTTTCCTGCATTTTTCATACTAGTATTCGTTAGTTTGCACATATGAACTATTGTTATTAATACTGTAATGTTTTGTTTCATTTTAGAAAGGGGGACTTGTTTCTATGGGAGGCGAACCTAACGAAGAATGGTTTGCCCCTCAGTGGATCTTGGATACCATACCACGGCGTTCTCCATTCGTCCCACAGATGGGAGATGAGGTACTTGTTGCCCAACAAAAACCCTTTTGTTTCAAGAACACTATTGGGCTTGAGATATGGTTCAGCAGTTAAGAGCACTGACTGCCCAGAGGACCTAGGTTCAATTCCCAGCACCCACATGGCAGCTTACAACTGCCTGTGACTCCAGTACAGGATCCAATGCCCTTTTCTCGCCTTTGTGAGTACCAGACATACACATGGTATACAGACATCCATGCAGGCACATAAAGTAAAATAAACTAACTATAACAGAAAAATTTCCTTTTAAAAAAAGAAACAATTAACATTGTGATGATGTACATCTTTAATCCCAGCACTTGGGAGGCAGAGGCAAATGGATCTCTGGTCTACAGAGCTACTTCTATAAGACGGTCAGGGCTGTTAACACAGATCATTGTTTTGAAAAAAAAAAAACAAACTAAACAAACAAAAGAACAACTAACATTATGGAATCCTGGTATCTTAAATTAGTTTTATTTTTTAACTTTATTTGTTGTTGAGAATATGTGCATAATTGAGGGGAACACATATGTTCCAGAGCACAAATTGAGGTCAGAGGACAGCTCTGTGGAATCATTTCTCTTCCTACCTTTTTGGTGGGTTCCAGGAATTAAACTCAGGTCACACTAGTACCTTTAAAGACTGAACCATCTTGCCAACTCTAGGAAATTCATATTGTAGTTCTATTGTAATTATATATTTACTATCTTTGTTTCTTTGTTCAATTGTATATTTCTTGAAGAATGTGACTCAATATAATTAATTTCTCATCCTTTTCATCAGGGGTCTGGTATTATATGGTAGTCATACTATATCATAGTCAACACAGTAGATACTAGGTTAACATGGAGTTAAATTTATTTATGATTGATATCTAAAGATATGAGAACAGTTGATCTTTAATTGGGATTTTGTAGAATTAGGTGGTACTTTGAGTTCTTACTCAAGAGTTAATACCATTTTAAAAATTTAGCCTCACAGAAAATATGCTAAAGCAGGTATGTGCAACACAGAATAGTATGAATGTGGTCCAGCCCAGCCCATTGGTATATAATATTACATTCCAGGGTCAAATAGTTGGACCCCTGTGCTAAAGGATAATTACTGAGTCTGTGACTGAATAAATGTAGATACACATTTACGATTAGGCATAGAAAAAAATCTAATAAAATATTACCCAGTACAAACTTTCAGAATCTTAGTGAAATTATGCTTACCTTGAAATATCGTTCCTCTACTTAGACTATTTTGTCTGAAATGTTGACTGACCAAATATTTAAACTGTCTTTGTTTGTTCTGGGGGGTTGAAACTAGGGTTGATAAATACTAGGCAGCTGTAGCATTGTGTTGTACTCTCAGCTCCTGCACATCATTTTAAATTCAGAATTATAGTAGAAATATGAAATTGTCATTTCCATAAAAGACAGAAAAAAATGGTAAGTAAATAGGTTTTAAATTAGTCCAAATACAAATTTGACCTAATTTTCTCTTCAAAAGCACTTATAGCAGAGACATCTATCAAATAACATTATGAATCAGCTTATTTTGTTTACAGCTTATTAAATGCTTTTTGGGGGGGTGTATATTGGGCTTTTTTTGGTTACTGCTTGTTTACATTACTATGCTAATAAACTTTTGATGATTTATGCCATATTATAAAGCTTTACAAAGCCTTAAAAGTTTTGACAGATCTGAAATCATAATTTATTATATTTTGAAACACATATGGTCTGTGGTATAGCTGAATTAATTTTAGAGGACTCCCCAGAACAAAATAAGCCTCTGTATACTTTGCCTGTCTGCTGAGACCCCTCTCTACACTCCCTGAGCATTTCTGTCAGGTCATGCCCTAGTTTTCCCTTTATGCACTTGCTCTCTTAGTCTGTGACTACTTTAGTGTCACAGGTGTTCTATTGCTCTCCCCTCCCCCACCCTGAAACCTGTTTTTTCCTCTCAAAGACCTCTCTTTTTTTCAGTTGACTTTTGCAGCTGTTTGGGAGCAAAAGACTGCATATATTATTTATGCAATGTGAAACTTGGCACAGGCTTAGATAGACATGAGTGTTGAATGAACATCATGTGGCCAGGAAAAGGTTTTAAAATTGTAATTACTTTATGTAAATGTAAGATTATGTTTAGACAATATGTATTAAGAGTATAGAGTTAAAATAAACATGACCATTTAATACATTGTTTTCTATTTTAGCTTATTTATTTTAGGCAAGGACATGAAGCTTATGTGAGAGCTGTAAGGAAATCCAAAATATATAGCGTTAATTTACAAAAACAGCCATGGAACAAAATGGATCTCAGGGTGAGTTTGCCTAATGGATATAAATACAATCAGAGAGTTTGGGGATTAAATTGCTTAAGCTTTTTTTTCTTTCTCAGTTTCATGGATCTTTTGGTGGTGTTGTATTTCCAAAGTTAACTGATACATGGTATTTTCTAGAATGAATAGCATATGTTTCTTAAAATTTGTATGTTAGGGTATAGTGATTCATACCTATAATCTCAGTTCTTGAGAAACTGAAGGAGAATTGCTGGGAAGTGAAGCCAGAATGGACTACATGGTGAATACCAAACCAGACTAGGCTATAACTTGAGACTCAGTATCAAAGAAAAGAAACTGGAACAATATTAAAAAAAAAAAAACAAAAACAAAAACATATTATGGGTCAAATGAGATTCCTTATTAGACTTTGCTAAGGTCCTGGATTCAGTTCCCAGCATACACATGAGGGCCTATGACCATCAGTAACTACAGTTCCAGGGGATGTGATGTTCTCTTCTGGCCTCCACAGGCACCAGGCACTCACATGGTATATGTACATACGTGCAAGCAAAGTACTCATGCACATGGAACAATTCATTAAACAGTTTTTATTATGCTTTGTGTTATGTTATTTGTCTTAACTTTTCTATAAGCTTTAGGTTCTTGTGTTTTTACCATCCCTCAACTACAGAAAAGCAGACATTCCCTAGTTTGAATATTTTTCTTATCAGTGATTGTGTGCATTCCTCAGTAAACTATGTATACTATAGACATTCTCAAGGTTCTGGTCATTTTGAGATAGGTTAAATACCATAAGCCACAGGAAGCTTAAAGACTTGTATTCTATGGGGTCATCTCTTTTGATGTAATACCTACATTACTTTATAACATCAAGTAAAATAGTTATTTCTGTTGAAAATTTTTAATGTCAGTTAATATGAATTTATTCTCCTTCAAACATAAAATATGTATAGGCAGGTATGAGTATGTATTTCTATTTGGTTTTAGTTCTATTTTTTTCTGACTTAGTGTAAAATAAAGAGCAGTTTTACCATGATTTTTACAGAAAATGAAGAATTGTTATTAGTTTATCTAGAAGATTAAAAAAATCTGTATATTCAAGTAGATATTTAGATATTTGCACATAAAATACTAATGTTTTATAAGGTGTTGAAATAGCATATCAAGTCATCTTTATCTCTACTGCCTGCTCATCTATTAACATCTGATGGGAATTAAGTACTCTTCTAGAGCCAGGGAATTGAATACTCTCTAGAACCAACGAAATGTATAAGATTTATTAAGTCTTATTTCTAATCACTGCTCTCTGGTTTTTGGAAATTATTCAGGGGTAATATATGTAAGATATAAGAGCATGAGCATTGAAGTAAGACCTTAATTTCAGCCTAGTTGTTCTATATTCTGATGTATAACTTTAGTCAAGTTACCATATCCTGGAAGATTAGTTGTTTTTTTATTTCTTAAATGTGATCAATAAACTGTAAAATTGTGGCATAATGCTCTGTCTAAAAATATCTGTCATCTACACATGTACATATAAATCTGCATGGTTATTTATTAATTTTGCTAATAGAGTAGGTTTTCTAACTAGGTAATATCACAGTCCCCTGAGAAACTTGATTTTTTTAAAAAACAATTTTTTTTTTATTTTTGAGATTATAACACCATTTCCTCTTCTCTTTCTGTCAAAACCTGCTGTATACTCCCTTGCTCTCTTTCAATTTCATGATTCTTTTTGATTACTGTGAATGTGTGTGTGTGTATTTGTATATACCATATGTACAGTTTGTATGTTACTTACTTGTATATACATCAGGGCTGACCATTTGGAATTAGAGGTATCTTTTCCATGCATAATTGGTGTGCTCTTCCCTGGAGAAGAATGTTTCTCCCACTCTTAATTGCCTGTACTTCATTTTCCAGGGTTGAGAGCTGTTGAACTTTCCCAATTCCAAGTTAGCATGTCTGCTGTAGTGTCTAAAATGCAAAGTTGTAAAATTCTACGAGCCACAGAAACAGAAATTCCTGTGAGATTGCACCTCCTAGAAATGTGACACGTTTGCTTTTTAAAAATATTTGACCAATGTGTACCCTTCACCTATAGAAGAACTAAGGGCATTACTTAAGTTCATAAGTTCTGGAAAGGTTCCTTAAAGATTTTGTTAGGCTTGTTTATAGCCCTGCCCTAAGTGTCAGCCTGTTTAGTATTCTTTTTGTTTTGTTTCAAGATAAAGTTCTCTGTGTAGTTCTGGAACTTGCTCCATAGACCAGGCTAGCTTTAAATCTACACATCTGTCTGCCTCTGCCTCTGCCTCTTGAGTTCTGGAATTAAAGGCATGTGCCACCACCGCCCATCTATTTTTATTATTTGTATGTGGTTACATATGTGTGCATGTGTATGCAGAAATTAATCTGCTATGATACACATGTAGAAGTTAAAGGACCTTTTGAAAGTTGGTTTCCACAAAAATTATTGGTTCTGGGGATGAACTAAAGTCACCAGGATTTCACAGTAAGCACTTTTACCCACTAAGTCATTTCCTGACCTTACTGTTAAATATTAATGTTCAGGAGACTACCTTCAACTTAATGGAGTTCCTATCATTTGATGAATATTCACATTATTTTTTGATTGGACAAGTTATAGTTTTGTATTTGTATATATTTAGCATTGATAAAGAAAGGGGCCAGTAGTTTGAGGGTGGGAGGAATTTGGGAGAGGGAAGAAGAAGGGGTGAAGTGGTGAAATTAAATTTTAATTAAAAATGAAAAAATAGAAATAAAATACCTTTAAATATAAAAACAAAAGTTTATTATTGCTACTGCTGCTATTTTAGACACTAGATAACACTTAAGGATTCAGATAATTCTCAAGTTATTCAGATAATACTGAAATGTATTAATAAAAGGTAGTCATTTATAGAAAAATAATGTATTGGTGTTTCCATGAATAGGAGCAAGAATTTGTTAAGATTGTAGGAATCAAATATGAAGTTGGACCACCTACGCTATGCTGCTTGAAACTTGCATTTTTGGACCCCATTTCAGGCAAAATGACTGGAGAGTCTTTTTCCATTAAGTAAGTAGCTGATTCTGATTCTGTGTTGATATGAATGTTAATGCTCATTGTTACTAATGTATTTAATATTCGACTCAGTGCTCAAAAACAGTGGAAGAGGAAATACTGTAGCACATCTATGTAGTTTAGAATCATAAAGATATCAGTTCATATTTTTTTTTGAGGCAGGATCTCACTTTGTAGTCCTAATTTTGAAAGAGATCCACCTGCCTCTGTTTCCCAAGTGCCAAGATTAATGGTGTGTACTACCACACCTTGTGTTCCATTTTTTTTCTTATTTTGGTGAAGACCTTCATACTACATTTTAAAGCCCTTATTTATGTCTTTATATTATTTAAATAAAGGCATTTCTAGAGACCATCGAGTTTATAAAATTTTGCTCTTGAAAATGGAGCAACTGATAAATACTATTATATTGCAGTATTAGATGCTACTGTGCTTTTTTTTCTGTGTAGGTATCATGACATGCCAGATGTCATTGATTTCCTTGTGTTACATCAGTTTTATAATGAAGCCAAAGAAAGGAACTGGCAGATTGGTAAGTATAAGTTGTCATAATTACTAAGCTTGAAGTACAGTATTAACTCTGATTTAACAAAAGAAAACTAGTTCAAGATTTAACTGAACAAAGAAGTCATACTTATAAGGCAACATATTAAACATAATGTTAAGTAGCTTTATGCACATTGTGAGATATTTACCCTTGTACCTCATTTTCACATTGTATGGTTTTACTTGCCTATGTTCAGTTGTAGTTTGAAGATATAAAATGAAAAATATAAAAAATAACAACTCAAATTTTTTGTTTCTCATTATGAATAATATAATGAATCCTTGCAACATCACATTCCTTTTTACCTGAGATGTCGGTTTTCCCAGCAAACGTGCTAAACTCACCTTTTATTCTCAGCTGTGTCTTCTAAATGCTCTGGATATTATAGTCCTTAAATTCAAGTACCTATTATGTAGTAGAATGGTGTGACAATGCCTATATTATTCACCACACTTCATCTCACTGTAACAGCTCACATAATCCCAAAAAGTGTGAATATAATACAATAGAGTACTTTAAGAAAACCCATATCACAAACTTGTATTATTATGTTTTAATTTGTGTTTTATTGTAGTAAACAACTTTTAATTTCTTACTATGCCAGATTTATAAAATTTATAGTAGTTACGTATGATAATGCTAAATACAAGCTACCTCTATATTCAAAATAATATAAGAATTTGGTGGGAATAGAGCTCATTTTATTTTTGCTTTAAAAAATTCATTACAGGTGATAGGTTCCGCAGTATAATAGATGATGCCTGGTGGTTTGGAACTGTGGAAAGTCAGCAGCCTTTTCAGCCAGAATATCCAGATAGCTCTTTCCAGTGTTACAGTGTTCAGTAAGTATAGCTCCTTTGTGACTCTTATAAATACTATGTATTCTACTACATCAATTTTTCAACTAAAATTTTTTTCCAAATAGATCAGTTATATTCTTTCCAGTCAATTTTTGTTATATTCTTGATTACAGTATCAGCAACAAAATAAAACTACTACAAAAGAGTGGGCTTCTGCCTTCTTCCCTTTGTATTAGTATAGCTTGTTTTCTCTATCAGTGGTTTATTAATATCTTCATATAAGCAGAGTTGTACTTTCATGAATACTATGTTGCTTATTTTCTAAATTTCACCCTCAAGAAATCATGCAAATTATGCTATGACATGAAAGCAAATGCTTGGGAATCTGATTTGCATCTTCTTTTCTTGATAGCTGGGACAATAATGAAAGAGAAAAGATGAGCCCCTGGGATATGGAGCCAATTCCAGAAGGAAGTAAATATACCTTTAAAAATTAATTATAATTGTTGGAAAAGAAAAATGACAGCAGTCTGATGTTAGAAACTAATTGTTTTATATTTTTTAAATTTTGTACCTAGCTGCTTTTCCAGATGAAGTTGGTGCTGGTGTTCCTGTGTCCCAGGAAGAACTGACCGCTTTGCTCTACAAACCCCAGGAAGGAGAGTGGGGGGCTCATTCCAGAGATGAGGAATGTGAACGAGTAATTCAGGGCATCAACCACCTTCTTTCCCTGGGTATGGTGAATGTGGAAAAGAAATAGTAGGAAAACAATGGGGAACTTGGAAAACCAACAGAATTTTAAGTTCTGCACAAAGAAATATAGTTTATCACAGTATATTTTGTTTAATTCAACAGGCACAATGATTTTAGTTTAATGTATATGTTTGGCTAAAGTAATTACTAATAACTTGTTCATCACTCTGGGGGGTAATAGTGAAGGCAGGCATATAAGTCTCTTTTTCTTTCTTGAGTCATTTTGGCTCTCTAGCTATTTCCTGAGCCTGACTTTGGAGGGGTTCCTTGGTAAAGACAGTGGGTGAGTAATGTATTTTACCCACATAAATAGCTATATTTTCTAAAATATATCACTGGAGAAGTTTGGAATTTACTTAGGAAAGACGTAAAAAACCGAAATTTGGCACATTTTTCGTTTGATTTTGTTTCATTTTATCTAATTTGAACCAATCTATCATGCATGAGTCAAAGATACTATGTCAAAAGAAAAAGTGACATTAATTTATATAATTGAAGCTTTTTGCCTTAAAAGTTAGGTATATTGCCGTTCCTTCTTGTTTATATATGAATATTCACTAACAAGAATGTTGGTGTCTTTAATAGCTGGGGGGTTTTTTGGTGATTTTGTAGATTTTGCCAGCCCTTTTGCTGTTCCAGTGGATCTCAGTGCCTACCCCTTGTATTGTACTGTAGTTGCTTATCCAACTGACCTCAATACCATCAAACAAAGACTTGAAAACCGCTTTTACAGGTTTGTTTTGTTTTATAATTTATTACAGAAGTTGTAGCTTTCTGTTTCTTATGCCTTTTTAAGATCTGTTCTTTGATCTCTGATATAGTTATACAAAACCATGCTCCAAAGTTCCTTTCAGACTAAAAATCTATATGGAAAAAAAAAGTAGAAAACATAACTAGCCCAATTGTGTGAAACACAAAAACTACAGTAAATTTAGTTTAAAAAGTTAGATTAGGTAATAATTTAATATATCATGATCAAGATGATATAGAGATAATGCAGTATATTTAAGATCCTCCTTGGGGAATTAAACAATGGCTAAATTTAATAGCTTGATATATAAGTACACCACGTTATTTGTTCTTTATTTTAGCTTATGAGAGAAATAATTATAAAAGGATTTTGGAGGATAGCTCTTTGTCCTTTATTTAGCCATGCCCACTTTACACTAACTGCAGTATTGTGTGTATAATTTTCCACATTATATTCTTCTCTCTTTTTTCTTTTCTGTGTCTTTTTCTTTAAACTCCATTTTTGATTTATCAATGTACTTTTTGATTGGTTTTTGTTTATTTTTATGTGTGGGGGGAGGTCAAACCTGTGGCACTGCACACATATGGAGGTCAGAGGAGTTGGTTCTTTCCTTCTACTGTGGGATCCTAAGTGTCAGGCTTGGGTTTTCAGGTTATCCACTGATCCATGCTGATGTTTTAAGCATGCAAAAGTCACACAATGTATGTGTGTCACATACGTGTATTAAAATACTTTGACATACCATGATAAAGTGCCTAATAGCCTAATAATGCATATTCTAGGCATATAATCTAAATGTATCAGGCCAAGACTAATAGGACTTTTTTATTTTATAGGAGAATATCAGCATTAATGTGGGAGGTACGCTATATTGAGCATAATGCTAGGACTTTCAATGAGCCAGATAGTCCTATAGTTAAAGCAGCCAAGATTGTGACTGATGTCTTACTTCGATTTATTGGGTAAGAATCTTCTACAGTGTTATTTTCTATAGAGACCAAGATTTTATGTTTTAAATATTGGAATGTATTTTGCCCTACTTATCTTGTTTCCTAGGGATCAAAGCTGTACTGATATTTTGGATACTTACAATAAAGTTAAAGCAGAAGAACTAAACAGCAGTGATGCAGAGGAGGTAAGGATCACAGCTTGATAATTATAATTATTTCTTTTCTGGTATTTGGGGTACAATAAATGTTAATATGTACTATAATTGGTAATAAATAGTGAAAATTTTAAGAAAGTAGCTAAACATCTGAATCCTTTATATTAAGCTCTTTTTGTATTCAGATTGTCTGTAGCAAAAATTTTATGGTGTGCTATATCCAAGGTGTTGTCAAAGATAGCTAGCCAGTCAGCCCTTGAAATTTGGTTCATTTATATTATGAACAATGACCAACTGGTTTCTAGTTCTTTAAAACATAAGGCAAAGCAGTCAGCATTTTATTTTATTTGCTTAGTTTCTTGTGTGTGTGTTTTTTTTCTTTGCACTCAATATTTTAAAAGATGTTTAGTTAGCGCTTGGCAGAGGTGATGCATGCCTATGATCCCAGCACTCAGGAGGCAGAGGCAGAGAACTCAGCAGGCCTCTGAGTTTACAGAGAGTTCCAGGACATCCGGGGCTACACAGAAACCCTGTCTTGAAAAACCAAAAAGAAAAAAAAAAAACTATTCACCTGATGCTAATGATTTTTATTTTGAAATTGTAATGTAAAATAGCAAAAGATCTTTAGAGTATGTCTTTTAATGTCTAAATGTCTAGTAGATGTATAGAGTGGCTACCTCATTCCTTTTTGGAAATTTGAAACACCATCAGTCTTTCCTGAATGAAGTGGAATTAATACTCTCACCAGAATCATTATGTACCACTAGCTAATTCAGAATTTTTAGTAGAAAACAGTTCATTCCAGCGATAAAATTAAAAGTTCAAATATGCTAGATCCTATTAGAGGGCCATAAGATAGTTTCATGTTTATTTTGTTGTAGCTAGTCTTTCTTGTCAGCCTTTCTGTAAGCCATTGTCTCCCAAATAATGATACAGAGGCTTATTATTCATTATGAAAGCTTAGCCTTTAGCTTAAGTTTGTTCCCAACTAGCCCTTATAACTTAAATTCACTGTTTCTACTAATATATGTTCTGACATGTGGCTCTTTACCTCTTCTCCATTCTGTATGTCTGACTCCCTCCATGCTGGCATCTCCTGTGTCCTGCAGTGCCAGATTCTAACCTTGAGCTCCTCTCTCTTCCCAGAAGTTCCACCTATTCTCTCCTGCCTAGCTATTGGCCATTCAGCTCTTTTTTAAACCAATTAGAAGGCGCCTTAGGCAGAAACACATCTTTAGAGTGTGCAAAAGATTATCCTACAGCATTTTGTTTGCATCATTAATCTTTAAAATGGTGAATCTCAAGTGACACTTTCCTGGTAAAAATTTATCTGACTATAAAATAATGTATTTTGATATACCTAAATGCTATCTATACAAACAATGTGGAAAATGTAATACAGCAGTTAGTTATTAACCTATTAAAAATCCAAGGAAAATTGTTCCATTTTTCTTATATTTTTTCTAATGGCTAACATAAATATATATTTTAATTTAGGATTTGATATAATAAGAATTTCTTTACAAACTTACACTGTTTTGCTTAGAATAGAAATTTAAGGTAAAGTTTTTAACAGTTTGATTTTTATTGCAAAGGAGTATCAATAACTCCTGATCCTATTTTTCCTATGCATTGTGTAATTGTTCTGCTCTTCACCAGTTCTGTCAAGATCTTAACTTTGTGTTGATAACCTTATCTCTCTGAGACATTCTTAACTAAATTAGGACAAATTTACAATTTCCTACAGAAAATGTACTTATTCTTGAAATAGCAAATTAATTGGGAGTATTTCATCATTATACTATATTAGATGAATGAGTCCAATAGAATAAGTTTTTTTTTAATATCCACTCTTATCTGACTACAATGATCACTTTGCCCTCATATTCTATTCTAAAGAGAAAGCCTTTCAGTTCTCCTAGTGTATTTTTTAACCTGAATACAGCATATTGCCAAAGTTAGAAATGAATCTCCTTTCTACATTTGCTCTCCTGCCTGCTCCAGTGAAGAAAAGTTAACTGTCATTATCTTTGCTATTTACCTTGTAATTCTTCTACTGTAACTTAGCATCTCTCACTTTTCTCTTCTTTTTTTTTAGGATACAGAAATGGTTGATGTAGATTCAGATGGTCCTGGGACTTCATCTGGAAGAAGGGTGAGTAAATGAGTGACTTGGTGAGAATAAAACATTTTCACGTTTCCTGAGTCAGGAGATCCCAAAGTCTTACCCCAATTTTTGAGAGTAGCTGAGACTTGTGGAGGCACTATATAGCTTACATGTGATTTAGGTTCGTTACCAGTGGGTTGCGATCTACAGCCCAATCACAGGAGAAAAGACAGCACAGCGAGGACTGGATGAAACCATACAGGTTCCCCATATGTTCTCTCTCTCCTATGAGGGGCCGTACAGCACACTCTTTCTGCATCAGTCAAAACACAAAACCATGTATGTGATTAGTGACTCAGTTACCAAGAATTTTACTAGTGACTGGTTATGTAGGCACCTTCTGACTAAGACATAACTTCATTCCAGATTCCCCCAAGAAAAGCAGTCAGTCTGCACAGATTATGTTGTTTATATTGTTTAAATAAATAGTCTTTACAATTCAAGAAACAGTTCAGGTTCCCAAATACTGCCCACAGGCCAACATTTGAAGTCATGAGGAGTGGGGAAACATTTACTTGTCTGTATTTTATTTGCAATTTTGATTTTCTTAAAAGAAAATTCAGAATACTAGAATTGTTGGCTTCCACTTTGGTTTATTTTTTGCCAGCAGAATGATGCTTTAAGCTAGTAGTAGCTGCTGTGTGTTCCACAGGTGACTGCCATTAGACTAACAACTACGTTAGCACAGCTGGTTAGAGTTTGACTTTGATGATAATAGGCTTTTTATGAGAAAAGTGAGGACTAGTTAAGGAAAAATTAATTTTATTAAATTTGTAGGTCAAATCCCGAGGCAGAAGACAGTCTTTCAAATGTAATCCTGATGCTTGGAAAAAACAATGCAAAGAACTACTGAGCCTCATTTATGAACGTGAAGACTCAGAGCCATTTCGACAGCCAACAGATCCTCATTACCCTGTAAGCATACTATTTTTAAAATAATTGCCAACAGGATGGTATATGTATTTTATAAACAATTACCCCAATTCTTTCCTTTTAGTCATAACTTTTTAAAATAGTTGACATGAACTTAGCATGGAAATTATACAGTGTCTAAAAGAAACTTGAGAGCTGGACATGGTAGCAATGCCTTTAATCCCAGGCAGAAGCAGGGATTGGGATAACTGGGATTTTAAAGGCAACTTGTTCTTCAAAGAGATCCAGGCTACCCAGGACTGCATAATGAGACCCTATCTAAAAGAAAACAAACAAAAATCCTTTTCTTTTTGTCATGTTTTAATTTAATTTTTTGTTTAGTATAGTCAACTAACTTCTAATGACACCTTTATGTACTATAGACTAGTAATGTTTGTCAGACCTGTTTAATTTATAGTAAATTTGTTATCAGTATTGCTACTTAGAGTAATCGGTATACCAATATTACCTTTTAACAAAGATAACATTGTGACAATCTAGATTATAGAAGTATTTTTTTGCTTTTAGACAGGGTCTGACTGTATACTACATGCTGGTGTGGTACTACTGTGACCTAAGCTGACACTATGATTTCCAAATGCTAGGATTAAAGTCAAGCACTACTCTGTCCTGTGGCTAGGATTTTTTTAATACCTAAATGATACCTCCATATACTGTACACACTTGGGGATATCGTGTGCATGTCTTGGAAAGAAAAATAAGTAACAATTACATTCAACTAAGTTTGATGTCTTTGTAGAAAGTCTGAGTGGAACACATTAGACTTGTGTTTTTCAAAGCAGATTTTGTTGAATACACAGTTCTTTCAAGTAAAGTGTATCATTTTTATTTGTGGATTTTTGAGCCTTGAATCACAGTTTCATTGCAAGTCTTGATACTATGGAGTGCTGATGTTGAAATAGTCTGTGTTCTTTATCCTCACAGGCTCAACACCAGCAAGAAGGAGAACCCTCAGCATCAGCTCTTCCAGATACACAAGATCCATCTCCTTCTGAGGTAGGCCTAGATAGTTTTTTGTGGTGTTCCATTTGAAATGTTTTATACTGTACACAAATTTTGTCCAATTTGCTCAATTTGCCTTTCAATTCAACTTTTTCTCTGTATAACTTTGTTTAATTGTTTGATCATTTTAATTTATTATTTATTTTGGTTTTTGAATCACTATGTGTTCACAGTTGTTCTTTGTGACATTATATAGTTGTTTATTTAGAAATACAAATAGAAAGCCATGCAACAAAGCAGAGAACATTCAGTGTACTGTATTATATCTTTAACACAGATGATAGTGATCACTTAGGCTTCCTTAAATAGTCAGCTGAGTATTTGAGTTTTTGTCTTACTAATAAGTTTTGAATCTGTGAGGCCGAAGACTTTAGATGAAATGAAAAATCACATTAGTTAAAGATCCAAAAAGAAGCCAAGTACTTGAGATACATTTAGAGACAGAGAAGAGGGACAGATTGCACAAACATGACCATTTAACTTTGACTTCACCTAATGACGACTTAAGTGAAATGTCATAACTCAAAATTTGGATAATATCTAGGTAGTTTGTGGAGTAGAACTATTCAATTATGCCTGAATAATCTCATCATCTGTCATTAGATATCTTGGCAGGTATCAGCAGGTCAATCCTGTGACTTTGACTTTTCTCTTCTAACCCTTTAAATTCATATTATTTTTGGAAACCTAAAAAGAAATTGGTCTGGAAGTGGGAGTAGTTGGTAGACATAAAGGTAGTGTTTGTGTTGAGATAACTTGCATCAGTGGGGAATGTAATGTCATCGATATTTTATTTAGAATTGTTTTGCAATTTAAGTATTTAAGTGTAACACATTATTATTTGTAGGATTATCAAGATGTTATAGACACACCTATGGACTTCAGCACTGTGAAAGAAACTTTGGAATCAGGAAATTATGATAGTCCTCTGGAATTTTGTAAAGATGTTCGCCAAATATTCAGCAACTCCAAAGCTTATACTTCTAATAAAAAGTCAAGGGTATGAAATGAATATTAAGTGGGCAGTTATGTATTTCAGGCAGCTTTCCTCCCACAGTTTTAAAGATATATAAACAAGTATATTTTACTATTTTAACACAGTTACTTAAGTGTCATTCTCAGTATCCTTTTTGGATTCTAGATTTTTTAAGGCATATGTTAATATACTTTTAGAATAATTCTAAAATTTCTTCTGGAATTAAGCGGCTTTTTTTCTTTTATTTTCTTCTTTATCTTCTAATTAATTAATTAATTAATGATAATTACATCTGTCAGAGACAAGGCAAAGAAAAGAAAATAAATATTCAAATCTCCAATAAATGAATTGATAAATATAAAGATATTTGACAATATTAATTTATATGAATGTTTTTATTAGCTCTTAATATAGTGAATCCTGTTGGGAAGTTACAACTTTATTCATACTCACATTAAATATTTTCCTATTATGCATTATGAAAACTGGAAATATACTGAGAACAAAAAATAATAACAGTATTTATCTTTTGAAGTCACTAGTGTCCAATTAACTGTCAAACTAGTTACATGGCTGGTGTATAGCTACCTGCTTCAACTACTTCATATACAATAAAGTTTCACCAATTTCTTTACATGTAATTTTTACATTTGCTTTTCCCTTTTCATCATAATTTTTAGAGTAATACAATCTCTGTAGGAAGTTTGAAAATTATTTTAAAAAATCAAACTATCACATTTTTATTTATAGTTAATATTTAATATGCTTGCTTCTGTCCTATTTGTTCTAATAGTTAATATTCATATACTTTTAAAACATTGCATTTTATATTTCAAGTCATTGTTACATATGTATTACAACTTTAAAAGCAATTTTTATTAAGAATTTCATATAAAATTACTTATTGCCCTGTCAAGTGTTACTTCCCATCCCTTCTCAATCAACTTTGAGATTACTTTTTTAAATACATATTTCATCAAGCCAATTTGTTTTGCCCAGATAGACTTGCAACTGGGGCTTGTTCTGGTATGTGTCAGACCTTGTTCTAGTCAGCCATCCAGAGAGTCACTTCATTTAAAAAAATACTTTTCTACTCTCAGCATCCATGAAATGCTGTAGCTCCTCAGCTGTTGGCCAGATTATATATCAACCTTCCTGCCCTTTAAGCTGGTATTTTGTCTGAACGTTGTGCAGGTCTTATGCATACTTTCACATTCTCTGTGGGTTCATATCTGTTCTACTTTGTCTACAAAACACTGTTTCCTTGAAATCATCCACCACCTCTGGCTCTTACAGTCTTTCTACCCTTTCTTCTGTGAAGATCCCTGAGCCTTAGGGCGAGATGAAAGTCTCTTTGAGACAAAGTACTTTACATTTTTGTTTTCTGCACATTGAGAGACTCACGTTGAGTGTCATTTGCTGCAAAGAGAAAGGTTCTTTAAGGATTGAAAGATAATCTGATATATATTAAGACTTTTTAAAATAAGATTTTTTTTATGATTTTTTTTTATCTGATCATTTCATGGTTTATTGAGTTTTGTTGTTTTTTACTAGTATCCCATTGCTTGAAAATTTGGACTTTTAAGAAATAATTTTTTACTTTACACAATTAAGGACTGTAGCTAATATCTTTAATATCATTGATAATGTTTATCATGTGTTCAGTCCCCTGATGGTTTCCTTACAACAGATTCTGAGAGGTTAAAATATTAGCCAAAGGATAGGAGCATCTTAAAATTTTTATTGTACTTATTTTAAATTGTCTTTTAGAATATTGCTTCAGTGAAAAGTCCCTCTTACAATATATGAAGATTTTTTCCATGTCTTTCACAGCATCTAATATATCTTTTAAAGCTTTTTATTATTTTTTAATAAATGAAAATTAAATAAATGAAATCTTAATTCCTCACGAATTTTTAAAATAGATAGTATGTGTTTTTCATCTGGAATAATGTTCATATAGATCCAGATATGTTCATGCTTTTCTTATAACTAAAGTAACTGCTTAAACAAGGCTGTACTTTCCACCTTTCCAGATCTATAGCATGGCACTGAGATTGTCTGCCTTATTTGAAAATCGTATTAAAAATATCATCTCTGAGTATAAGTCAGCAATCCAAAGTCAGAAGAGGAGAAGGACGCGGTACAGAAAGCGCCTGAGAAGCAGCAGCAGCTCATTATCCAGCAGCAGAGCTCCTAGGTATGTTATATCCATGTAGCCTTTCATGTTGAAAGTGTTTTGTGTGTGTTCCTTATCTATGAAAGTTTATGAGTAAATTCAGGATGTCTCAAGAGACCCAAGAACTCTTGTTTCTGTAGAAAGGTGGAGTTTGTAACCCAAAGTACTGCTTATGTGGATTCTACAATGTCTCTAAATTTTTATTTTTATTAAGTGATTGAAGCTTAATTTTGTTAGGTCTCCTGTTTTAGGCTTTGCACTTGAATTTTAGGTAGTTTCCATTTTGGTCACCCTAAGAATTTTGTGTCATATTATTTATCATATTGAATTACTAACAGAAAAGAAATCATAATTATACATTTTTTTTTATTTACAGTCCAAAAGGGAAACAGAAGCAAATGAAGTTACAGCCTAAAAATGACCAGAATACCTCAGTATCTTATGCCAGGACAAGTTCTCCCTTTTCTTCTCCTGGTAAATATATCCTTGGTTTTTGTGTTCTACAGTTTGATGCTGATTAAAGGACATAAAGTTGACTGTTTATAGTGCAAAGAATAATAGATTTGGATTTAGAAAAATTGCATTTTAATTATTATTCTACTTGCTAGCTTTATTGCCCTCCAGTAAGACATTAGGTATAGTGGTTTGGTTTCTTTGTTTGACTAGATATTTTTCAAAATCATTAAAAAATGTATTATGTGTTCATGAGTGTTTTGACTACATGTAAGTTTGTTCACCATGTGTATGCCTGGTACCCACAGAGGCCAGAAGAGTGTATCAGATCCCCTGAATTACAGATGGTTGTGAGCTGCCATGCAGGTGCTGGGAATCTACCTTGTATCCTATGGAAGAACAGCCAATAAAAACTCTTAAATGCTGAGCTATCTTTCTCTGACACCTGATTAGATGAATCTAAATGTCCCTTTGAGAGCTCTGTAACTATATTTACTATCTATATCTGATTTTTACTATCTGAACTATTTCAAAGAATTTGTACAATGTATTTTTCAATGTAAGATTGATTGAATATGTGGTAGAGGTGTTTTTTTTTTTTGAAATTTTGTGTTCGAAAGTTTAGTGATGTTATGTTAACATTAAATTCTTTTTAAACATAAGTTTCAGATGCTGCTGAAGGTGTTTCACTATATCTACTTGATGATGAAGGGGATGGGCCATTTTCTCCATCGAGTTTCAGTGGATGTAGCAGGAGTGGAAATAGCCATGAACCTGGGAAAGCCAAATCATTTCGTAATAGAGTTTTGCCAGTTAAACCAGGTAGGAAAGTGAATATTGAAGAGGTGGCTTATTACATATTTTCTTATGATGGATGATGAGTCATTTTAAAAGGTGATGTATCAGAGTAGTGCAACTAGTATGTCTTCATACTTAGTAAGAATTATAATATAATCAAGTTCAAGTCCAAAGAATTTTATAACCACAATTAGGAACAGATAGATGTCTAGTAACCACTTTTGAACAAAATGTCATGTGAAATGAATAAGAGGAAAAAATTAAATGAAGAATTAAGAACCAGACCGTCAGAAACATTTAGGATTTTTTTATATATATTAAGCCATGTCAATAATAAATGAAAGACTTAAGTCATATTTTAAAAGGTCTCATTTCTATAGGCTGTTTTCACTAACTGCATATTTGAAGATAAAATTTAGTGCTTACAAAAATCATTGACCTGATTCATGATCATATTTATCCATCTTGTATGCTAAGGGTGTTGATTTTATAAATATTTGAAGTTTACTGTTATTCAGAGCTCTTCTATAGGGTCCTGTACACACTCTGTGCATGCTCAAAAAAAAGGTCTATATTCAGCTATTTGAAGTTTATAAAAATATTTGCTTTTACAAATATATTATTGGAATATCATTTTAAATATTATTGGAATATCATTTTAACTTTATATACATTTTAGTGGATATTAGTTTTCTTATGCATTGTTTTATAATCACCAGATGACCTAAAGTAGACTATAAATATATTTTGATTATATGAAAATATAGTTGTTCTGAGCTAAAAGACTGATAAGCAATTGAAACTTACTACTCATATGGTTTATATTTCCCATTCTGTTATTTATTGTCTCCGATTTTGTCACATTGTTCATACCTAGGTACAGGCTTCCTAGGTCTTCTTCATGGGAACGCTTACTGACAGAGTAGCCTGTATCTCCTGCCTCTGCTTTCATCCAGGACCCTTTATCCTTTATAGCCTTGTTTCTGTTCCAAAACGTTTCCTCCACCCCAATCATCAGTAATATAGACTGCCCAACCAGTGTTCCTTTTCTTAGTACGTAACTTCTTGATCTCTGTTGGCAACTCTTCTCTAAGCTCTTTTTACTGGCTTATAGGCTCCCCATACAGTTCTTTTTCTTTGTTTTCCTTTTTCTGAGCACTATTTGCAGTTTTCTACTATTTTTAGCTCACTTGACTTTTGACTCCTACAAATAAGGAAGCTAATAAAATCTGTTGACTAAATCAGTCATTATATTTTTTATAGGTCAGAGTCTCACTATGCAGTATTTGATGGCCTGTAACTCACCATGTAGACCAGGTTGGCCACAAACTCAGAGTTTTACCTGCCTCTGCCTCCTGAATACTAGAATTAAAGGCATGTGTCATCATTTCTAGTTTAAAGCACTCTTCTTAATGCTAGTGGCTCTGCAAAGGTATCAACCCAAACATCTGTTCATTCCACTAGTCTCATTTCCAGGTGCTTCCTAAAAATAAGTTTCATTCATTTCATGTTCATTATCCTTGTGTCCTAAGGTCATCCATTTCATTCAACTTAAATCTCTAGTAGTTTAAACTTACCTCAAATTCTTTTATCTTTCTGAACTTCCAGAATACTGCCACTTAACACATGTGCCACCATGCCCTACTCTGTAATTTTCAAGTCTCCATTTACATCTCACATCCACATAGTTACAAAGCCTCATTAATTCTGTATGCCTTTTAAAATTTGTATTTGTGATTCTGTGGGTTTATGCATGTTAGTATAGTGCCACAGAGACCTGAAGATAGAATCAGATTTCCTGGAGCTAGAGATGCTGGCAGTTTTAAGCTGCCCATTGGGTGCTGGGAAACAAACTCTGCAAGAACAGCAAGCCCATCTCTCCAGCCCCTCTATAACTCTTAAATACTACTGAAATATCTTATCTCTTGTTTTTTATGACACTAAGTTAGTCTGTAGATGAGTGTATTTATCACTTTAGACAGCCATAACAAGATATCAGAGTGAGCAGCTTACACAACAGACTCATTTTCCCACAGTTCTGGAAGCTCTACAGTCCAAGGAATCAGGGTGCATGGAGATTTTTATGGGACAAGAACTATTTTCCTCAGGCTTATAGAATACCACATTTAAATTGTGTTCCTTGTGGCCATTTGGCTTTCTCTATATTTCTCTTTGTCTGAGTGTTCCTTTGTCTCTGGTCCTACCCCCATTGTGTGAATGTGGGGGGAAGTTGAGAGATACAAACTTCCAAGTCTCCTCCTTTTGCTGTAATACTTAAGACCTTGATTAACACTTTGTAAAAGACTCCAGTCTCCAGATGAAGTCACTTTGGGAGTTAGGGCCTCAATGTAAGAAGTTTATCTTTAGACGTTAAGATAATGTAGCTTGCTTTTCTCATCCACTGTTTTTTCTCTCCCTAGACGGAAAATTTCTAGAATTCTCTCTCTAGCTTCATAATCTTATGAGATCCAGCTTGTTTGCATACCCACATGACTTTTCATTTCTTTTTGAGTATGTTTATATATGTACATATATAAATATGTATCAGGAGCTAAACCCAGGGTTTTACAAATGCTAATAAGCATTTTACCATCGACCTACCCTCTTAATCCCCTGTTTGTTTTTTTCTTGTCTTTTTTTTTCTTTTAGATTTCTACTGGTATCTAAAACTAGAAAACATGACTTCTTCTAAGCAAACTACCCATACTTGTTTAGTCTTCAGTTTTTTCCAACTTAGCCAATATTTCTGCTCATTGCCCAGTTTCTTAGACTATAAGACCTAGGAGATAACTCTTTTGTTCTTCATATTTGACATCAAATCCCCCTCAGCTGGTCCCATTGTTTTCCCTTTTGAAATAAAAGCTTGATTTTGGTGGGCTTTCTAGAGGAAATGTTCTAGTAGATTGGGTATCATTTCTTGACACTCCGTCATGTCTTACCTAGACTACTGACTGCAGAGGACTACAGAGATCTCCAGTTCCATGTAGCCACCTTCTACAATCTATTCTCTTATCTAACATCAGTAATGTTTTCAACTGTAAGCCACATGGTTTTCTCTAATAATCTCTTACCATTTTGTTTTTCTTTTCTTTCCTGGCTAAAATGGATTTCCTTGGTTCTTTATCTACTATTAGAATTCCCCCCACATTCCAACCCCCACATTCCACTTCATTAATTTCTTATTTAAATATGACATCCTAAGAGGCATCTTATTGATTTAAATAGCACCCCAAAACACAGTCGAGTATTTTTTAATCTTATTTTCATTCTTTATAATTTATCTCTATTAAAATTGCATTAGTTATTTATTCATTTTGTTTTAGTCCAAACTTTCCTCAGTAGTATATGAATTATGACGTATGATAGCAAAGACTTTGTCTCATTCCTCATGTTCCAACCTTCTACTAATACCTGTTCCATACTAGTTAATTGCCCAGTATTTGTAAAGTGAATAAATGAAACTTGTAATTTATGCTTCCTTATATGGTTTCTTAACTTTATGCAAAAATTTCTGCCCAGATAACCTAACAGTGCTTCAGTCTATTTTTTTATTTCAAAGGAAGTGTGGAACCAGAATCAAACAATTAGAGCTAAGTGTCTATTCTAGCACCTTTGTTGATTCTGTCCAATCAGTTTTAGGCACTAGATATTTTGAATAGATTATTTTGATTTTGAATATTTTACAATGTCAAGACGTAATTGTTTAAAAATAATTCATTTTACTTTAGATCACTCCGCTGATGGGCCTCTTACAAATGGTGATGGCAGAGAGCCCCGAACGGGAGCCAAGAGAAAACTCAGTGCATCAGAAGAGGATGAAAGCATGGGTGGAGAAGACAAAGAGATGAAAGAAACAAAAGAAAAAGCACATTTATCGTCTTCCGAGAGTGGAGAGTTAGGATCCAGTTTAAGTTCAGAAAGTACCTGTGGCTCTGATTCTGACTCTGAATCTACTTCCAGAACAGATCAAGATTATGTAGATGGAGATCATGACTATAGCAAATTTATACAAACCAGACCTAAAAGAAAACTCAGAAAACAACATGCCAATGGAAAAAGAAACTGGAAGATGAGAGGCACAGGAGGAAGAGGCAGATGGGGCAGATGGGGTAGATGGAGTAGAGGAGGCAGAGGAAGAGGTGGCAGGGGACGAGGGGGGCGAGGAAGAGGTGGAGGTGGGGGGAGAGGGAGAGGGCGAGGGAGAGGAGGAAGAGGTGCCTCTAGAGGAGCCACCAGAGCCAAACGAGCACGCATTGCAGATGATGAATTTGATACGATGTTTTCAGGACGTTTCAGTAGACTTCCTCGAATTAAAACAAGGAACCAAGGCAGGAGGACCGTTTTATATAATGATGATTCGGATAATGACAATTTTGTATCCACTGAGGATCCTCTGAATCTTGGTACATCCAGATCAGGCAGAGTACGTAAAATGACAGAAAAAGCCAGGGTTAGCCATCTTATGGGATGGAATTATTAACAGTTAATAAATTTAGAGTAATTTTTAAAAAATAAAATCAATGGCCTTCTACTGCAGGGAATTTACCAGAAAATCTACAAAGCAAGTTGTGTGGGGACTTCTGCTTCCTTTCACATTGGTGCTTTTCCATTATGCCAGTATACATTTGTTTCAAGACTTAATCTCCACACTGCATTTGTTCAAACAAGCCTTACTCATTAGGCCTTAAATTAAAACAAATTCTGCCCACACATATACATGTGTGCACATACACATGCGTGGACATGCGCACACAGGCGCAAACACATACACATACATACATACACACGCACACATACACATACACACACCACAGACACACTACAGATTTACTACATTAAAGGAGCATTCTGCTTCTTAAGAGTAGCATGACATTTTTATCTCAATAAGATATCCCTCTTTGCTTTTGTATCACAGAAGTATAGCACCTTCTTACAGAGTTTTATATAGTTTGTTTTTGCCATTTTGATTCCTATACCCAGTAATAATAACTTTTGCACAATACACCAATCCTAAAGGCAGCTATTAAATGTTTACAGTTTCTATATTGTAAGAACGATCTGGATTATTTTACTCTTCCCAGGCCAAACTTTCATGAACTGTACTGAACTGAAGTATATATTTATACTGCAGTTTTGGGGTAGGGTGGGGGGTATCTTGATATGCTTTTCATTGATTTGCTTAATTCACATTTAAGGTGAGAAAGGGTTGGTGCCTTGTACATATGTAGCAAATCTTTGTGGTGTGTCCTGATGTGTGCATTAACTTTATTAAAAGAGAATACTTGAGGTATCAATCTAGACAAGGTGCCAAATGCAAAAGTTTCTTGCATCCATTTTTCTTTTTCTGTTATATTTTATTGCATTAATAGAAACTTGTGTAGCTAAATAGTAACTTAAACATTTGAAAAATCCTCATCCACAAAGAATAACTTCTTTGAACAGTAGCTCAGCTACCTCTATTAACTACAACTACTGGAAATGCTAAGGAAAATAGATGCTGTTACTCATTACTAAGGAGAAATAGAACAAGCTTGGTAGGGATGAAGACTCCTAAGTTATAAACTGAGAATTTTCAATAATCATATTGGCTCTCAAATTAATAACTGTAACAAAATTTCCTATGTATTACTTGCTCTAGGCCTTTGTAGAACATATTTATATAAGTAGACTTGCTCTACTGCTTATGTATCTCTGCAACCACTTACTAACAGCTATGAGTTACTGGTTTTTGTTTGAGTCCTAAAAGGTAACAAAGCACCTAACTTGAGTTGGACTATTTTGGCTAGCTAATACTTGGAATCAACTTTAATGGGTTCTATTCTCATTCCAAAGGGTTCTTCTATTCTAGACTTCCAGAAAAGAGCCTCATTGCACTGCAAACATATTTTGAATCATTTTTTATAGTTGAGAAAAATTTAAATCATTAATGGTCTTGTTTACAGCAATAGAGTGCACATGGTTCCATAAGTGAGCTTCAGTTCCAAGATCAATTGTTCCCCCAATTTGACATCATAGTTGTGCTACTTTGATAGATCCTTAAATTCTTGAAGTGGGAGGGATAATAATTGATCTCTGCTTTTGTAACAGCAACTTTGTTGCGCTTAGATCCGCCTCATGTGATAAAACATTTTCTAAATGTACACCTGGTAGTCCAGGATATTTCTTAAGCTGACATGTTTATCTCATGCTTTCAATCATTTCATGCATCTGAAAATCTGTTAAGTGCAGAGGAAGGAGTGCACACATAACTTTGCTTTTTGGTGGGGTTGGGTGGGTTATTGAACTAGTAATACCCTTAAGCAATTTTCACTTGCAGTAGAAATGATGTTCAGGCTTTAAGGAAGTATTATGAACTGTTAATGGCACTAATGTCTGTTGCTAAAGAGCAGACCAAGCTGATTCTTTTGTTGTTGTTGTTTTTCTTCACTATACCAAAACTAGTTCTGGATATAACTCAGCTGCCATTTTAACCATAGTATAGATTCAAAATGTTCCTATTTTGAGAGTCTACATTTGATTTTTACTAAAATATACTATTTCAGTTATTCATCTCTTGGACATTTAGACTAAATTGTGCCTATGTTTTCCTGGAGTCAATAACATTTTGTCCTACAACAACCAACATAATATAGTTACTTAAATTCCTGGATATACCCAAATATGTATCATGTGTACCATTTTAGTGTGAAATTTTTGTTGACATTCTTCTATGAAGAGCTGACCTCTTGAAATGTAGAAGAATTGCCATTTGTGTGATATTAGCTGTCTGGAGCTTTATTTATAATTTATTTTGAAAAATAAGAATGCCACATTTATTCCCCAAATGTCAAGATTTTCTAGGCTTACATAATTAGAATAATAAGGCTAAAGACATTTTTAAACATATTTTATATGTAGTGAAATACTGTGAAATACTAGTGAGCAGCATTTTGCTGTGATGTTGATTTCAGTTATTAGAATTTAAAGAGTTAGTCACCAGGGTATGTTCGGTGAAATAAAGTTATCCTTTATTATAAAACAAACAGATAATTTTCTGTTTGCATGCAAATTATTTTCATAAGTTTGAAAATAAAAGTCTGGGAAATAATATTTTTACTTTTTAAATCTGGACTTAGCCCTGTCCTCAATTTATATTTTAGGTTTTTTAACACCACTTCCTACAAATGTGTCATAATTTGTGTCATAATTGAATACTTTATCATTTCAGTTTTCTAGAGATCTTTTAAACCTAAGTAAGATCTGGGTTCAGCCATAGCAAAGAAAGTAGGGAATGAGTTAAGAATTCTTCAAATGAAGACCACTGTTCTATTTAGGCCCATGAGAGCATACACATGAGTAAGTTTAATCCTATGCCATATCTGAATAGTCAGTAAGCTATAATACTTCTTATAAATGCTAATGTTAAGATTCCGAGCTTTACAATCTTAGCATGTGTATATGTTCATAAAACTGAATCATGTGTTTCTTCTCTGGCTTGCTGTATGTATCTCATCTAGCAATAGGATGCTCTCCAAAACATTCACAAACCTACTAGCCTAATAACTAAATTTGTTTGTGTTTGTGTACTTGTATGTATGTAGCGTTTTTCCAGTTTGACATACCTAATCCCAGACATTAAAAAAAGAGATTATTTTATATGGAGGACACTGTCTACCAATTATTTGCCTTTTTAGAGCTCAGCCTGTGCATTTATTAATGCTTAGTCATCCATGTCATTGTTTTTTAGATAATCAATTTTGGTTTTTTTATATTACTATGCCCCTCTATTCTTTTAGTTTAATTTGCCATTTTTTTGTTTATTTTTCTTTTCCTCCCCAGGAATCAGGCTTATTCTAGAATTCTTCCATACAGTGTTTTGTTCCACCCAGAGGCAAAGCAACTGAGTAAAACACCTAAGTTTCATTCTACACAATTGAGTTCTCACACATCTAAATTAGGTTTCAGGTATTTTTAAAGTAGATTGTCATCAGACAATGCAGTGATTAAAAGAGAAAGATATGAATACCACTTCTCACTTTTTAATCTTTTTTGGGCATTTTTCAAAATCTATAAGTTTGTGGTAATGATACACATCATATATATGGAATCATTTTGTGCACATTTGCCAACTGGTACTTAACTTTAAAGTTGATTTTTTTTCATGCCCTTAAAAAGAAGTCCTAATGCAGTTTTCACTGCATTTTGATGCCCAGCCTTTTAAGCAATTCTTATAACATTTGAAAATCTGAAATTAGTAGGTTCAGGGGAAGGAATAAAACTTTTAGTACTTAAAGTCCTTTATTTTAAATGCTAACCACTTTCCACAACTTCTTTGTGGTACGAAAGGCTTTATGAATGTTTTATTGAAAATATTCTAAGATCATTTTTAAAGCTTGTTTTTAAAAGTAATGGAATATTTGCATGCTGTTTTTACTTTACATCTCGTAGTAAAGTTTCACCGAGTGTTAATTTATCACATTTACAAAGTTTGTGTTAAAAATCCAATATAGAGTTAAATATTTTCATGGTGCTGTATTTTGTGGAATATGGATAGCACTCAGGTTTTTTATATTTATTCCTTAATATACTCTTATAATCCTTGAGTATTTCCTTTGTCATTTTTCCTCTTGTGCTTGCTCTTATCTCTGCCTCTCTTTCTGCAGTGAAGTCTACACTTAATGTGGCAACCAGACTGGAAATTTCTGACTCATTTCTGAGAGAAGTACAATAGAAAGGCCCTGCAGTTTAGAGTTAAGGTGTGTTTATTTATATGTATGCCCATTTCCTATTCTTATACCTATCTTAATTAAATCTAGAATATGGGATGTAGACATATAAAAGCATGGTAATTATTTTCTAAAAAAATAAAATTATTGATACATATATAGATCACCATTAGTAATTTACTTTTAAAATCCCATATTGAAATACCCAGAAACCCAGTTGGAAAATGTGTTCTTCGAAATATGTCACCAAATATACATTAGGCAGTACTACAAATGTTATTTCTTTAAACAATACTGTGGTGATGGCAATCAGTGATTTATTTCTTTGTTCTGTAACTTATCATCCCTGTCTTTTGTAGTCCTTTACACAGTATTAACGAAACTGTACTTTATGTTTGTTCTGAGTGTCCATATATTTTAAGATGGAAAAACATTCATTTAATAGTTGATGTGATGCTGTATATGGGCAGAATGTCCATTAAACTAAAATTCAGTGGGGAAAACGGTAAACAAAACTGGCTTGGTTTATAAAAGATGTTTTGTTTAGCAGTTGTTGGTCATTATAAGCAATTACCTTCAAAGACAAAAAATACTGGACTAATTTGTTTCCATTCTTTATGGGATGTTTACAATAAAATTCCAAGTTGTTTGGAATCAGTTGCACTCTCACTGCTTTATGCCTTAATTCATACTAGAGGTAAATTAATAAGACAAAGAAATATAAGAAATATGAAGTTAACCTTTCTACTACCCAGCTTTAGAGATTGTATTGTGTGATCCTTGAGTCTTCTTTGTCATAAGACATTTTGTTACTATCATTTTTTAGTCTTAGAAACTGAGTTGCTTCCTATGAAAGAAAAGCTGTTTCCTAGTTCTTGCTGATAGTCTTTGGATCACCATTAGGTAATCAGTATGATATTAACATTTTAAAATGTGGGCTGTTTGGTGCCTTGAATAGCAACCTCCAAAGCACCAGTCAGCTGATTGTTCTGCAGAGCTTCTTGAGACACATAGATTTCTAATATATTTATTGCTAAATTTTAACAGCTGAGCTATGGACACCCGGTACTGTTTATTTGGGGTTAAATTGTCTATGAACTTTGAAATTATTATAAGTGGTGCTTTAATTTAATGTAAATCTAGGAGAAAGAGAAATGAAGTGAGCCAGGATCTGAACATTTTACCAGGAAGTTTTCTCCTCATGTCAAGAGTTCTACCGAATTCAAGATAAATAAGCTGGCAAAGACTGCTCTGCATCTTTCATATGTAGGCCGTCTGTTTTGTGTTTTTAAAATTAAGTGAGATGACTCAGTATGGGTCACCTCTTTTCTGGTTCTTTTACTGACAGCCCAATTTTCACAATACCCTGATTGAGATCTGAGGGTACTTGTTATTTTCGTTTAGCTGTTTGATTGCTTAAAAATAGCCCTCTTTTACAATGTAAATATGTTACATTAAAATTTATTTGTTAGCAAGCTTTGATATTTTCACTCACTAGATTTCTTAAGTAGAAAAATTAAAGAATTTTTATGACAAAACTTTACTGAAGTATTCAGAAGATTGTTTGTCTCGTTGAGAAGATCAAGAGATGTGTTCTTTGCCCTCTCTATATATTATTTACCACTTACTTAAAGCTACTTTCCAAAAAAATGCACAAAATAAATTGAAACTAATACATTGAGCTTGTGAATTACTTTTTAAATGGAACTTTGGTGCTATATTTAAGCTCATGTACTTCATTTACTTGTCTCAAGTTTTTATATAAGTACTTAAGGCATTTTTATGATGCATAATGCTGGTAGACCAAATATAATATTAAATAAAATAAAATTTTTATGGTGTCATCTTTCCCAAAAAATTTGGAGTAACATTTTTTTCTCGTTTTGTAACTTTTTACTAACCTTTCCTTTGCCATCTGTAGTAACTTAATAAAGTTACTTCTCACCTGCAGAAAACAAACATCTAGTAGCTAATTTTAGCAGAATTGTTAGTATACTAATCTTTGAAGATACCCTAAAGACTTTCAAATCTCTGTGATGCTAATATGCGTTCATTAATTTGTAAAGTTCCACTTAATAACTTGCCTGCTCGGTGCCCTTAGAGTCCCCAATTTCACAAATTTCCTTGCAAACATTTTAAGAAATAAAAGCATTTCAAATCATTTATTACAGGTTGCTAATATTAATTGATAAGGAATTTTATTCATTCTTAGAGGTGGTATATGGTTTGTTTTGTCCTGTTGAAATTCTAACTAGAATTTATATAGTTGTCTGTTAATTTGTATTGGGAATTTTGTGAACCCTGTTAAATACTTTATGGAAGGAAACTTGTCATGACAATTTCTAGTTGGTCATTTTATAGAATGTCATTTTGAAGGAAATATGCCTCCTAAATTGTATATGTATAATAGACATTTTAAAAGGAGATGTTGTTACCCTTGGGTATTGTTCATTTAAAATGTCAGAAATGAGGTCCTGATAGTTCTAGATTGTTGCCATATGTTAAGTTTAACTTATAAGCTAGATCCATGCTTGTGTACAAAAAGCATAACTATTATTTGATCTAGTCTGACCTAATATCTCATCCTTGACAGTTTTAGTTACTAAATTTTTTATCACATACTTCTGGTTGTAGGGGACTGAAAATTCTTTCTCTGTAGTTATACAGCGCTTTTCTTCCTATATGATATTTCCTAGCAGGAGTATTAGTTCTTGACAAGCATGGCAACAGAAAGACAACCCTGTCCCTAGAGTTCATCTGTACCTTGTATGGTTTTTGCACTGTAATTTTTTAAAGAGCTTTAGAATTTACAAACGTTATTCCTCAAATATAGTCTCACCAGAAAGACTATCTCTTCACTCCCATTTTTTTAAAGGAGAAAAACGAGTTTCAGTAAAATCAATTAATTTGCCTAAGTCCATGTAGCTAGTAAGCAAAAACTAAATAAAAAATTATTGATTTATCTTGGTGGGTGGTGATGGCACACACCTTTAATTCCAACACTCAGATGCTCAGATGCAGAGGCAGGGGAATCTAAGTTTGAGACCAGCCTGGTCTCCAGAGAAAGTTTGTGGATACCCAGGGTTACACAGAAAAATCCTGTCTTGGAAAAAAATCATCAAAAAAAGAAAAATGATTTTTTCCAGGGTTTCTATTTCTAATTCCACTGGCTTCCTTCCTAACTTCTATGAAATAGTCTTAAGTCATGTATGTAAATGTAACCTAAAGAGGACTTCTCTGTTTCCTTTGGTTCAGATTTTTCCTAGTTTTAGTATATATGCTGCCAAAGTGAGCCTATGGTTCAGATTTTTAATGAGGATGTTCATTGAGTTGTGTCTTCAAACTTCTTTTTCCTTTGGAGACATGATAGTTACAGGGTTACATGATGCCACGTGTAGTGAGTCGCAGGACTGTTGCTGATATTTCTGATGGCTGCTGTGTCCACTGTTTACTGAGCTGATGAGAACTACTATGATAACTAGAGTGATCTTTCAGTCATGATATGGTACTGTGTGGTGGTCTCTTTACCATTTCTTGTTAACTAGAGGGAGTGTACCTGGCACAAGATCATTTCATCATGCTGCAAAATGATCTGACAAGGTTAACAAAAGGAGAGAGAATCCACTCTGGTTCAGCAATAAGGTTCTATTCCCTGTAAAACGGGGAAAAGCTGGGTGGGTGAGACTGGCTACAAGTTTTAGGCAATAGAGTGGTCAGTGAAAAGAAAAAAGAGTAGAGGAAATGTAGCAAGGCATTGAGACTACAAAAGAAAGTTTGTAATCAGTAGTAGTGCACATTCATATTTTAATAAAGGATCAGTGTTTGAAGACAGAACTCAAAATTAGAAGAAATCAGTATTAACTGATTTGTTGGCAATGTCAGCCCAAATAACAGCTGAATTATTCACCTGTAAAGGATCTTAAATTTTTCCTTAAATCAGTGGTTCTCAACTTTCCTAAAACTGTTACCCTTTAATACAGTTCTTCATTTGTGCTGACCCACAACCATAAAATTATTTTGTTGCTACTTCATAACTATAACTTTGCTACTGTTATGAATCATAATGTAAATATCTGACATACAGGATAACCAGTGTACAACCACAAAGGGGTCACGATACACAAATTGACACTATGAAGAACTAACTTGGAAATTGTGTCCTATCACTCTGCATCCTAAGTGCTTTCAGCAGCACATTCTGTACCACTAGCCCAAGACTGGCTTCATGCACATCACTGGGCTGTAGTTCACTATATAGATAGCCTCCTTGTTTGGAAATTGGCCAGTGGGGCTGTTAAATATTTTTGTTACTGCAATCTTGTCTCACTACATCAGATAAAAAATATTCTTAAAAATTCTCTACCATGAGAAATTTATATTTGAGCAAATCATAATGAAAAAATTATTTTTACTAGTAAATTATGGTTAAATATTTCTTAACTACTTATAAAACATATTATGTACTCTTTCAATAACTAGGTCCTGTGTGCACACTCAAATATTAGAATCAGCATGCTTGATTTAATGACTGAAAGGAAAATTCTTTGTCATTCTTTTTATAAGGGTTGTATCTCTATTGCTAACTCCATTGCTGAACAGGGAATAAGGAGAGATTCCTGTTTGCCTGCATATCTTCTGAAGGTTATTACCTGGTACAAATAATTCTCATGTCTCAACAACCAAAATTCAAGTAACTCAGTTATGAAATCAGCAATAGACTTTAATAGATTTTTTTTCAAAGAATATCCACAAAAGGCTAATTGGGTCTAGGAAGATGCAATCAAAACCACCGTAAGATACTACATCATATGAAATGTTTGTGTGAGTGGAGTGTGTAGAAATCGGAAAACATGTATTTTTAAAGCAAATATAAAATTATGCAGGAACTATTCAAAGCCTAGTAATGCTTTTCCCCAAAGTTAACCATTTAATCATTTTATGACTCATCAATTCTACTTTTATGTACATACTAAAACTATTTAAAAATTAAGGTTCCAGTAGACACCTGTACACTAATGTTCATGTATCATTTACTCATAATAGCAAAAGGGAAAATAAAGTTAATATCTATAAATAGATAAATAGATGTGTCATTCATATAAGAGAATGCTATCAACATCTCAAGATTTATTGTTTCTTATATACTTAGGATTTAATATATATAAAAGTTGGTTTTAAAACATTAGTTATTGTATTTGTGACTTTATTTTTAGTTTTATAGCATATATTAGTTAAACATAAAACTCTCAGAATTCTGCCTGCCTTTGCCTTCCGAGTGCTAGCCTTAAAGACATGCACCATTGCCACCAGCTCTATTTCATGTTCTGTGACCCAATGAGTTTGATTTGCTTTGCTTACAAGAACATGGGCAGTTTACCACTGAGGAAATATCTCAATATCTCTTCTCCCAGCAATCATTAAGTGCCCATAGTTGCTTAGGAAGAAGCAGAGCCCCAAGTGCTCCATCTTACTACCTATTAATTGCCCATAACTCCTCAGGGAGGAGCAGGGCCTCATGACCCCCTACCTCCATACATTCTTGTGCCTATAACTCCTCAGAGAGAGTCAGGGCCTCGTGACTGTAACAAACTGTTACGCATCCATAACTCTTAGGGAAGGTCAAGGCCTCATGACTCTCCCACCCCTGTATAAAAGATTAACTGTCTAACTACAGAAAGAGGGCAACATGAGCTTCTTCCTCACTCCCTAATGGAATGTTATCACGCCCAATCCTGTATACACCTTTTGTTGGTGATTACAGCTGCTGAAATTTCAAGAATGCAATGGTCATGTCCTGCTTGATAATTGGTAATTCTTGAGTTAGTGGATGGACATGTAGTTCACTTTTTAAAAATGCTATTGTCTAGAGAATTTTGTGAGTAAACAATTTTTTCTACTTCCTCCAGAGATAATGATTATCATTAGCTTGATAAGAATAAGTTGATATCATTCAAGTGAATATGAAGACACAAATAATCATTGTTTTATAGATGAAATGGTATTTGTAAATTTAATTACAGTTACATATTTTTTTCTGGCTTTCTTCACTTAGTAATTCAGTCTTTTGTACATATGGATATACAATGATTAAATGAGTTCTGATTCCAAGCATTATTAAATGTGAATGATTTACTTTAAAAAGAAGTCTGAATCATTTACTAAAAAAGAAAATGCATTGGAGAAGCTTGTAGTATTTGTAGAAATTCTGGAACCAACTCAGAAAATGAACAACAACTAAGAAATATTGAGTGGGTGGCCTTGCAGACAGGGTCATGAAATATCCATAGAAATATTCTAAGTCATTAGAATAAAATCACTGAATATTTTAATTTGATCTCTAACACTGGAAAATGCATATCATTGCTTAACAATGATTTCTAAACTATGCTTCCGTTTTTAGTTATTCATTCACTCACTCATTTATTCAGGATTTTTTTTACATACACTATATTTTGATCATGGTTTTTCCTCTCCTCTAATTTCTTCCAGATCCTCATACTTCCTTACCCATCCAAGTTTATGCTCTCTCCCTCCCTCTCAGTCTGCCTCTCTCCAAAATAAACAGCAGCAGCAATGACAAAATGAAAGTAGAAACAAATAATACAACAGAACAAAATAGGAGGGAAGCTTACCAAATGCAAACAAGAAACACGGCCTCTGTTGTGTGTTGGCCCCCTACTCCTGGGCTTGTCTCCTACCCTGGAATTTGATCAAAATACCTAGTAGCGGTCTATGGAAGGAAAGTGATTTTTCTTTTGCTTTCAGGTATCAATTGCCAATAATTTTTGATTAGGAGAAGGATCCTGTGTCGACTTTCCACTATTAGTACTGGGACCCTGCCTGGTTTGAATCTGTGTAGGTCTTAAATGTGCTGCCATAGTCTCTATGTCTCTATGAGTTTATATGGGCATCAGTCCTATTGTATCTAGAAGACACTATATCTTTGGAGTCATCCACTCTCTCTACTGGCTCTTAAAATCTTTCTGACTCCTCTTCTACATATTTGTGTGAGCCTTGAAGTTGAGATTTGATGAAGGCATCACATTTAGTAATGACTACTCCAAACTGGCACTTTCTGCATACTGTCCACATGAGGATTTCTGTGTTAATCTTCATCTACTACAAGAAGCTTCTCTGATGAGGGTTAACTGGGGTACTGATCCATGGGTACAGTAATATGTCACTAGGATTCATTTTATTAGTATTTTCCATTTGTGTTGTATGTTGGTTTCTTCTAAAAGTTATTTCAGAGCAGCCCATGATGGCATATGCCTTTAACCCCAGCACTGTGGAGGCAGAGGCTGGTGGATCTCTGAATTTGAGGCCCAGTCTACATAGTGAGTTCCAGGCTAATCAGGGTATTTAGTGAGACCCTGTCTCAAAAAATGACATTCCAAATGAAAATTCACAATACAGATTACTTACAAAGTTGTGTTAGTCAGCTTTTCATCACTCATAAAGTAAGGAGAAATTGACCTAGCTCACAGTTTGGGAGACTCAAGTGCAAGGTCAGGTGGCAGCATTGATTTAGACTTGGATTGCAGTGGAGAGAAAACACGCAGGTGCAAATAGCAAATGGTCATACATGATTGAGAACAGAGAAGGAAAGACATGGATAGATTTTATATTTTTCTGTCAGAGAATGCCTCTCATGATTTAAAGATTCTCAATTAGACACTACCCCCCATAAGATCCTAGAGCACCTTCAAAAACTAAGCAAAGGGACCAAGAATTTACAAGTGACACTTTGAAGGATACTTGGACCAATTCATAAACAAATGGTTTTGAGATCAGCCTGAGGAAGAGAGGATATAGAGATAGGATTGGAAAAATGGGTAAACTCAGCTGTTATTTTTAGTAGAGGATTCAGTTGAGCCTACTGGGAATTAAGCTGTTGTGATTCAATAGTGTTATCTTGGGTTAAGTCAAGGCACATAGGTCTTTTTTATGGAGTATGTGGAAATAGTTTTTTTTTTCAGAAGATAGTGAAGTAATAGTTTGTTGTAAAGCAGAAAATAAAATTAACAATATATCAGAAAACAAAGAGTACAAATTTAATGTTGCTTATCACCTTCATTTATTTTGTTTGTTTTTAAGCATCTAATTGGCCATGTTTAATTTACCAGAGTTGTATCCTGTAGATTCATTATGAATCAGGATAGACTTGCCTTCATGTCTTTGAAATCTCTATTTGAGCTTTCAGAATGCAATGCTCATCTGTCTTGTGTAGTAAAACACCTTTCCTTATTGAGTCCATCAGGGTGCTCCTTTCATTGTTGTAAGTTGGTGGTCGTTTGGGATCAGAGCTCACTGAGTCTGCTGAGTACTGCAAGACTGATAGGGTTGGAGGGCTTGGAACCCTAGATGATGCTGATTGTGGGAAAGAAAATACTGATCGCAGAGTAATAGATTTTTTTGACTTTAAACTTGAAGGTTGTTGTGATGGTGGAACCAGATTGCCTGTTGATTGTTCAATGTAAGTCTTTCCTGATGAAGGAATTGAAAATCTTGATGTCCGTGCACTAAAACGTCTAGGAGAGACTGAACGTGTTGGTGTGTAATCAGATGCACATCTTGCAGATGACACTGAGGATCCTGATGATTGAGAAAAAGATTCAGACAGTGGAGCTGAATTTTGATAACTTTCTAGACTTGGATGTGTTGGTACTGCTGCATTTGATGACTCTGAGCAGACTGGATCAACAAATCTTGTTGGTGGTTGATGTGACGATCTTGGTGTTGATAGAACTGCAGATCTTGGTGACTTTGAAGCTGAAAGCTTTGGCGATTTTGAAAATAAGGGCCTTGAAAATGGATAATCTAAAGATGATGGCGACTGTGCAAAGGAAGCATGGACAAGTATGTCTGAAACTTTATCTTTTGTTCTTTGTAAGAGTGATGGAGATGTACACATAGGTGGAGCTTCTCCTCTCTTGCTATTTTCTTTCGGTAGAGTATGTGCTATTATTTCATAACTCTCAGGAGGTGAAGGTGTAAATGGGAAGAAGTCTTCTTCAGTAGTTTGGATACCCACCTCCATACTACTCTGGAGGCAGTCACAACGATGTATTGCTGTTGGAGTTCTCAAAATCGGTGATGGAAACTGCGTTTGAGAATGAATTTTGGAGGCAGGACATTCTGTCTTTGAATCTCGTAACATGGCTAACCAATCAGGTCTTAAGAGAGGTGGTGAAGCTGGTGGAGATGGACTCACAAACACCTCTAGTTTAGGATGATTTTTGACTGTAGCCTGGGGTTCTATTTCTTTCTTTCCAACTCCATTACTGACATATGTGTCTTTATTTCTCAGGTATCTGACTTTCTTCCTCTGTGGACGTGGAGGGCTGGCTAACACTTTTCCTACAGCTTTTGTTAGGACCTTACTTATCTCATTAATTGGATAGGTGGAAAATACAGAACATTCTGCGGATTGGTCCATGTTTGAATGAGATAGCTCTGTGCAAGTTGGTTGGATGTGGTCCACATTAATATCATTTCCCATTAAAGTCATTTGAGGCCCTTTTTCTGGTTCAGTGGGATGAGCTATGTGCTGCTTCTTCTTTCTGACTCTTTCCTGCACTTGTTCTTTGACTCCAGATAGGAATTTTTCTTCACAGGTTTCAAAGTAATATGAAATTTCAGGCAAGATAACTAAACCCTGATCATTATCTATACAGTAAGGAATCATTACATGTTGTTGATTATGTTGGCAATATGGAATCATTAAATCATCTTGATAACAAGGAATCATTAAACTTTCTGTATCTTGACAATTTGAAATCTCTAAAACTTGTGGATCATCTTGGCAGTAAGGACTAGACATATTAAGAGATGTCTGCACGCTAGCCTCACGAGTGTTACATATTTTAGCAGGTAATGGATTGGATGGATAATCTAGCTCTGTTTGAATAGAAGCACTTTGAGAAGACTTTGGTTTTGCAGGTTTCAAAGACTCTTTGCTTGTTTCCTTCACAGTGATGCTATTATTTAACTGGATTACGTGTTCCTGTATACTGTTATATCTACAAGAGATCTTATCAACCTCTTTGCACAGTGCCCCAAGTATGCCTTCAGCATGCTTATTTAGATTATCTACTTGTATAGCTATATTAGTTAAGGACATATAAATTACACGAGCTAGCTCATCCTGAATATTTTGCGACACTGCCAGTTTGTTTGGATCCTCACCATCTTTCTTCTCATTTAATGACATCTCTGCTTATTGAAATTGTTGGGAGTTGCATTTCCACCTTACCTTCTTTTAACCATCAGCACCCTTTTTAGACCCACTGTAATATTTGGTGACAAAGAACCTTGCCAGTGATGTGGCTGTGGCAGAGGCTGCTCTCCTCTGAAGACAAGCTCTTTCTGACTGCAGGTTTTCAGCAGTAACCTGGCAACAGACACATACTAGAGTTTTCTGGTTGAGTTGTGAGTGAGGTAACAATGCCCCCCCCCAGTCTCAGTAACACCCACCACCCCTCAGCTATATTCTCTGCTGAGGTTAGTTATATGAAGGTAGAAACTTACTGTGGAGAAGAAAAGCTTTTGTTATCCTCTGACCTCTTAGTGTTTGTATAATAAAAGATTTGAGGATGAACTCTTCTATGAGGCTCCATATCTACTGGTATGGGTTTAAATAATGTCTGTCTCCTCTGTGGTTTTAAAACTGTTTCCCAGTTGCCATGACATCTCACTTGGGTTGCCTTATCTCCAAGTAATGTAGTTTACTCCATTGTGCTCTTCATGCAGAAACTTATGAGTCAGATTAGGTTTGTTTTTTATACAAGTTTTAGAATCATTTTATTTTATTTTCACTTAAATTAACTTTCTGGTGCTACACAGCCACAGTTTTCCACGCAGGTAATATTAACAGAAATTCAGTATAAAGAAGAAAGAAGTAGCATTTAGTACATCTAATCCTGAAAGAACAGATAAAGAATCTAAATCTCTCTTTTTTTTTTCTTTTTTCCTGAGCATAGCTGGAGTTAAACCACAGAGAATAATCACAAAAAAATCACTAGAAAGGGGCCACATGTCATTTTTTTTAATTAAAAGTTTTATTTTACATACTAACCACAATTTCCCTTCCCTCCAGTCCTCCTACTCAAACCTCAGCTTTGCCCCACTCCCCATTCACTCCTCAAAGAGGATAAGACCTTCCCTGGAGAATAAACAAAGACTGAGAGATCAAGTTTCCCCGTTGCCAGAGATTTCACTTGAGATGCCTTATCTTCAAGTAATGTCTAAGTTGTTTTTGTTGTTTGTTTATTAATGTTAGTAGGCTGGAGAGAATGGCTGTTTGTTTTGAAATTACATCCTAAGTCCAAATCCTGGAATCCACATGCTAGAAATAATAGACTGTTGTAATTAGTCCTCTGTCCTGTGGTCTCTATAATCATGCTATGCTACACACACACACACACCCACTCCCCTCCCACCAAATAAATAAATAAATATATAAATAAATAAATAAAAATAAATGTTAAAAAATTGAAAACATGAACTTTTTTCTTTTTCTTTTCTTTTTTTCTGTATACTTTTTATTATTATTATTACTATCATGAACAAAGAAGTCACGCTTTCCACCCCTGCACATCATCATGCAAGGTCCCTTCCCCCTCCCACCACCCCAGGCCACCCCCTCCTCTCTACAACTCCCCATCCCCTCCCTGGGCAGGCAGCAGACAGTGCTATGGTCCCACCAACCCAAGTGCTCAGTCCAGTCTCCACTCCCAGCCCTTTCCCCGCTTCCTCAAGAGAGAGTCAGGTGTTCCTCTAGGGGGAATGAGATCCAAGTAGTCAGTCCAGGGTATTTCTGATCCTAAGCTGCTCATTGGCTGTGGTTTGCAGCTTGGGCATGCTTGGCTTTTTTCCTGTTCGTTTGTTTAGAGACCACTAATAAGTGAGTACATCCCCTGCTCATCTTTCTGAGTTTGTGATACCTCGCTCAGGAGAATATTCTCCAAGTCCATCCACAAGAACTTTTAAAATTTACTAATATAATCTGGGACTGAGTACACAGACCAGCGCTGAGCTGCTTGGATAGCATTCAAAGGCCTTACGTTCTATATCAAATACCAGGAAACATACACACACACACACACACACACACACACACACACACACACACACACATGTGGTGGAATGATTTTTGTATGATGTAAATAAATACTTGTTTGGACCCATGTAGGGCACTGTAGATGTGGGTGGAGAATCAGAGGCAGCCAGGTAGATTAGATTTTTTTTTTTCTTTATTTTGTATTTATCAAAAAAAAAAAACAGTAAAAAGAATTTAAAATGCAGAAGAGTTAACAATAACTATACAGAGGATAAGAATCATAAGCATGGCTTATCAAGGGTAGAAATACAAATAAGATTGCTACACATATATTTTCTTTGTGTTCAGCTTTCCCTATATATCCTTATTCAAGGTCTCT